>PVIH01005990.1:0-116714 GCA_004025045.1 Sigmodon hispidus | reverse complement strand
GTTGTCCTTTGTAGTATTATGTAATTTTTTGCACTGGCGTTTGCCCATGGCTTCAGTGGTTCACGATTAGATGGGTCCTGGTCAGTTGTGGCACTCGGGTTTGTATGCCTCCTGTCACCTTTCTGTTCAGGGTCTGATTTTGTCTTTCAGAGACCCCTGCAGTTGTTGGTTTGCTCAGTTCGAGGTCGTGGCGGGGTTTCCCTCAGCAGGAGATGTGAATGTGGTCAGGGACAGAGTTTACCTGCCCCTGCTCCAGAGAGCACTGGAATTCTGCAGCCAGCACTGGGTCCCGGGAGCTGAACCGGAAGCAATGGGAGCTCAACTCTCCCTCCCAGGCTGGGATATAGGCGCTGAGGCCTCTTGCCCCCTCCTGACCTCGGGGCGGGGTCTGAATCTGCCTTCAGAGACCCCTGTAGTTGGTTCACTCAGTTCGAGGTCGTGGCGGGGTTTTCCTCAGCAGAAGATGTAGTTGTGGTCAGGGACAGAGTTTACCTGCCCCTGCTCCAGAGAGCGCTGGGATTCTGCAGCCCGCACTGGGTCCCCGGATGATCACCTTTGACTGGGTTAACTTTGAGGTTATTGTGGTAGCCAGTGTGCACATCTAGAAGTTAACAATGACATTCACAAAGTTAAGGTGAAAGATTTGAGACATAAACATATCTGTGTAAGTTAAGAGTAGTTGAGCATGCAAAGGAAAAAAAAAGAATTTGAGAAAAGGGAGATGTGGCTGTGATTATAAATCTAGTGATTCTTTTTGGCATCTTGAAAGGATAAGCCAAAAAAGTGGTTGTCAAAAAAGAACAAAAGCCTGAAAGGAGAAGAGGGGTTGAAAAAGGTCCAAAAGGACAAAGATACAGAACTTTCCAGATGCTGTGTACTGATAATGTAGTACAAAGTCTGGTAATAGACGGAGGAGGAGGAGAGTTGGGGGAAGGGCAGAGAGAAGAGGAGAGAGTAAGATGGGGAATGAGGGAAGGAAAGAGAACTGATTTCAGTATCCGTATTGCTTGATCAAAATGGAGAATCCTGGTGAGATTATTGTATCTACTGGAATAAGACAAGTTGACAGTTGGTTGGCTTGTGTGAGTACAAGGTAAGAAAGAAGAAAAGTATTATTTCCAAAATGGACCTTTAAGAGAAAAAAAGGAACTGAAGGGGAAAACATCTGAGAAGGAATTGTTATGAAATGAGGAGAGACATGAACATACTTGTAACTGATAGAAGGAGGTTCTGGGAAAAGTTGGTAATGTTAAGATCTGATTGCTCTCAAGTTGGTGGAGGCCTCAAGGTCTGGATAGAGAAGTGGTTCTCATCCTGTAGGACTGGAAGGAAGAAGAAAACTATGGGTACACAAACTTAGGGTAAGACAGTAAGGAGGGAGCTGAGCGAGGAAGATAAGGTGAAATTGTCCCTAGTTTTTTCACAGGCAAAATGTTGCCTCCTGAGAGCAATAGTGAGGTAGTTAGTGTAAGGGGCTTCAGACTGTGAGGAGATTTGTAATCATTTCTGGTGAGGGGGGTGAAAGAGTGAGTGGTCAGGACAAATCCCAGACATCTGAACTGAACCAAGTCCGTCATGCCAGAGATGGAGCCAGGGCAACAGCCAACTCTCTCGAGTAGGTCACATCTAGTCAGTTGCTGATGTTTGCTACTTCAGTCCAGCCACAGTGCCTGTTTTGTACTGTATTTGACATCTTGCTATCCTAAGTCACCCCAAGATCTTCAGCTTAGAATCTGTCCAATTCCTCAGGCTTCTAGGAAAGAGTAACAATAATGGCTTTGCATGTTTCAGTTCATTTTACTCTCTCAACATATGGATAGCACACAGCTTACAGCTGAATAGACTGAGTCATATCAAGGCCACACATCTTATTCAAGACTGCACAGACTGGCGAGGATTCAGTTCCAAGAGATTTGTCAGCAAATGTTCTGCTCTTTTAATTTTTTTCAAGTTTTATTTATTTCCTTGTTTATCTGTTTAGACATAGACTCTCACTTGTAGTTGAGCCAGCCTTAGACTCACCAACCCCTTTCCAGAGTCACCAGAGTGTTGTGATTTCAGGTGTGTTACCAGCATGCCAGGCTGAGCTACTGCGCTAATTCCTATGTGGCACTGCTATAAAAGCCATGAAACTTTTGAGCCGGAAGGGAATGTACGACCAATCCAGGGAAAGCCCTTTCTTTTTTTGCAAGTGAAGTCCCTAGATGGGAATGACTCAGAAAGAGAAAGAACAGTAACAAGAGAGCTGAGCCAAGAATCTCTCCTGCTAGAGATCTACTGACTCTGCCCGGCAGCAAATGCCTCTCTGCCTTTTCTTACTCCAAAATCATGAGCTCAGACAAAGCTGCTCTTTCTGGACCTAGGGGTTGCGTGCTCTGTATTTGTGGCTGGTTGAGATCTATATGTGCTATGTGTGTATGTGTGCGTGTGTGTATGAGAGAGAGAGAGAGAGAATATTGGTAAGATCACAGAGAAACTCCAGTGATCATACACTTCTTGGTCTCCTTATGTACATGAAACTGAACAGCCCATCTTTCTTAATTTTATAAATGCATAAAGATCATAGAGTACCTCAACCACTTGTCCCCAAAGTAGTGAATCTGCAGTAGTTTTACTTATGGTTTTGGGTTTGGGTTTTTTGGTTTGTTTTTTTTTTTTTCCCATCCTGTTTAGACTTGTGAGTATCACTATGACCATTATATCCATAGACTTTTTTTTAATGAGTGACTTAAAAGACTTTTAATTTTCAGCTGGCTCTGGAGTATGGAAGGATTATAAACTTGCCTTCAAATATTTTTACTTGGCATCTCAGAGTGGACAGCCTCTCGCCATTTATTACCTAGCCGAGATGTACGCAACTGGAACAGGGGTGCTAAGATCATGCAGAACGGCTGTGGAGGTAAACTCAGGATCTCGTTTACAGCTCTTCCATCAGTCACACAGAGCAGGCCACTGCCTTTGCTTCATAGCTCTTTTCTGGCAGTTGACAATGAACCCCACCATTTGACAGCAGGAAAAACAGTAGTGTAACAAATTGGGGGAGAGAAGGAGAGAAACAATGCCTTCCACTCTGGAGTTTGGCTCCTCAGCACAGTCTGCCTCTGGATTCAGTTTAGAAGCTCTGTTTCAGCCTTCGGTTAAACCACAGGAGCAACCTGGCACTCCCAGTAAGATTGTGTGTCACTACTTGGGAAAGGTAGGCTTGATATAGCCTAGAAAATATAGCCTACTCCTTCCCAGAAAACAAGGTCCTTAGATTTTTGATGATTTGGATGACAATTGAGAAAGTGGGTTCTTTCAGCCTGAGCCAGTAATGTACTTTTCAAAAATGGACCTTAATGCCCTTCATTGATTTATTAAATACGTCTGCTGCACCAGTATAAATACCTCCACGTTGCAATCTGGTCCCTCTGAAACTCATTTCAAAAGCTGCCAGCTAATAATCTATCTTTAGATTTGTTCCTTTGCCAACTTCCTAATGAATTATGTATGGCTAACCTCTTTTGGTTACATAAGGGCTATTCAGCTCAGCTGACATTTGTCCCCATGGAGCTCTGCACACCTCCTTCCCCCTCATGTCACCTATACCCTCAGGCACTGACTTCTCTTCCTTCTCATTTCCACATCAGCTGTAGCCTCATCCATGCAGAGCCTATAAAATGACACTCTCAACAACAAAGCCCTCCAAATTGATATTCTTATCCTGCAGAATAGCCTCCAAGCCAGGAAAGTTTATTACACAAATTAAAAGGAGCCGGAAAACAATTTACTAAAGACAAAACTACCCTGAGAATCTGTGTGCCTATAAATGTATTAATTCTTTACCCTAAATCATTTTCAAAAGCCAGGCAGTTACAGAAAAAAGTTCTTGCCTGCTCAGCCAGCAGAAGCCGACGACAAGGCTCACAGATAAGCGATGTGGAATGAAGCTAACAAGCCTGTTTGATTTCTCTCCATCTTCAGCTATATAAAGGTGTCTGTGAACTAGGCCACTGGGCTGAGAAATTCCTGACAGCCTATTTTGCCTACAAGGATGGTGATGTAGATTCCTCTCTTATTCAGTACGCCCTGCTTGCAGAAATGGGATATGAAGTAGCTCAAAGCAATTCAGCATTCATTTTGGAATCTAGTAAGATAAGATCTTCCCAATTCCCCAACCATACATATGCAAAAATGGCTTACTATGTCCTTATTTAAGCCTTTTTAATGGAATTCTTCTTCTTCTTCTTCTTCTTCTTCTTCTTCTTCTTCTTCTTCTCCTCCTCCTCCTTCTCCTCCACCTCTTCCTCCTTCCCTCCCTTCCTCCTTCCTTCCTTTCTTTTCTTTTTTTCTTTTAGAAAAGGCTAAAATTCTGGGAAAAGAGAAGATGTATCCAATGGCACTTCTGCTATGGAACCGAGCAGCCATTCAAGGTATAAAATGGTTCAAAATAGACACATAGCTGGACCACATTTATGACTATTCATCCAATTTGCTTCTGTTGTGTTGTTGAGCACAGAGGCAGAGAGGTGCAGGGTGTCAAGCAGGGAGCACTTCAAATTATACTCTGTTAGAGGTCATTTCCGAGAATTCATTTTCTTCATTATTTTCAAAGTTCCTTAGTTTAGCAAGCCCTAAGAATTTGTCTCTGTCTCCATGGCACCAGAACTGTTGCTTGAAACATGATAATTTTACTCAAGAAAACAATTTTCTTGATCTGGCTTTAGTCATTCATTTGCCGAGTTGTTTACTGAGCTAATCTGAGCTGTGACCTGTGTCTCTGAGTCTGTAGGCAAAATTAATTATGTGCCGACTACGTTTGACTTCTCTTCTGAAATGAGACATGGATGATGACAACACACCTCAGATCTTTAACCATCATGAAGTTAGAATTTTAAAAATTTGGAAGGTCCTTTCTCGGCATTCCTACTTATGGGTTTCACATGTGGTAAGGAATGTAAACTCTCATTGCTCAGAACAGCAATGGTGGTGGCATTTGAATCACCATGTCCCTTACAATTTCCCCCCTTAAAATTATAGTATTAAAATCGGAGAGATGTTGCACAGCTGTCATGGTTGGCATTTGGATGTATGAGGAATTCTTGCAATAAGAGAGCAATTTTATTTCCAATTAGGTATCTTGAAATCATCTCCTGTTAAGGCTGAATCATCCCTTTTAACAGGAAGTAATAGGATAAAAAATGATTCTCAGCTGATGCTAATATGAAGCAGAGGAAAAAAAAAAACGCACAGTAGTGCCTTCGAAGACCCAGCTGAGCTGGTAACACAGCAGCAAGCCATCAATGTGATTTTTAGTGAGAAATTCTATGTTTTGTAAAATGCAATAAAGACCTTATTTGGAGTGAGAAAACAATGCTAGCAATCTCTCAGCCATGGCAAACCAGCTCAGTTGCAACAAACACACATTTATTTCAAGCCAGGAAATGATGTGGAAATTGAATCAAAGAGAAGAGAAGCCAAAAATGAAGAGACATTAATATTGAATAGAATACACACACACACACACACACACACACACACACACACACACACACACACACTTGCCAGGTTGCTCAGAATAATCATGTGTCAAAAAGGTCAGCTATACCCATCTAAAAGTTAAGGCTGCTGAGTGTCTCACAAAAGGTAGGAAATATAATAATGAAAACTTCCAATTAGTCATCAATATTTCTTTTAGCAGTTGTTTCATATGAAGAGGATACTGAGACATCAGGGCTCAGGAACCTTCTTGCATCTGTGGAATTGAAATAGAAATTTCTCTCTAGTCACCAGACTCATCCAGGAGCTTGTCAGAATTACCACATGTACTCATTAGGTGCTGCTGTTCTTAAGGAAAGGCTTGTTCAGTGTCCTCCATTCTGAGACGTGGGGGATTCTGTTCTTAACTGCAAAGCTTAAGACTACACAAGTGTTCCATCTTTTTGTGACTATGGCCAAGAAGGAACTGTGAGGTAAAGATGACAGTTTTGAACATAATTAGAAATAGAGTGGTTTCTTCTTGGTACCTCATGTCTCCGCTGCCCTTGTAGTCACCCTTGCTGGAGTACTATTCCTATTGGCCCTTACTCTCTCCCACATGCCCATACATTTTGTGTTAATTATGTAGGAAGCAGAGTCTGAAACCTAATGTCTTCATCAGCTTAAGAATTTTATTAGCTCTCCTCAGAGGGAAACCAAGATGCCTCGTGGGGTCACATATCTTTAAAGTATCTGTATTTTAACAGGAGACATTGGGTGTTTAAAGGAATTTTGTTGTCCAAAGATAAAACTTAAAAAAAAAATTCACTGCACTGGGCCAAACTGGGAAAGAATATTGGAATGAGTCCTATATCTCAAGACATACCCTAGACCCCAATACACATAGTTTCTATTTTTCAAGAAAGCCTGGATGTTGTGAAGGGTTGGCCACAGCTAAGACAAATGTCCAACACAAATTTTCCCTCACCCTTTCAACTCACATTTTTTTTAGGAAACAGTGACATAGCCATCTCCTGAGATATGTACACACACTTAAAAGCAATTTCTAAGTGGCCTTCAAAAGAATGATGCTACAAATTCTTAAAAGTAATGTGATTTCCTCCATCCCTGAAATATCCACATATCCATGTTTATTGGAAATTACCTCTGGGGAAGGCATTTTCTAAAAATATCCTAGCATGTTCAGTCCATAAATATTTATCAAGTGCCATCCTAGGCTCCAGAACAATTTTAGTAATTAAGAGCCTTGGAGTTCTTGTCTTGCCAGTATGGAACCAGTGATGAGAGATTTAGAAAGAAATTTTAGGGGCATGAAATATATAATTCAGTTTTCTTCCCCCTAGAGGAACACCTCACTCAGTCTTGATGCTGGGGGGAGAAAATTGGATTTGCCAGGAGTGGAGGCTGAACTAAGCAATATTGGGACCTTGGAACCACCTGCCCATGGGGGGGATAGGGAGATGTGGAGAAGAGAAAGTGACCTGATGTGGTGGGAGGGGGAAGGAACCTTGAATAAGGATATACAAGGATAAAAAAATGTGACTTCTTTATTCATAATAATAAAAAAATTAAAAAAGAAATGTATAATTCAGTTTTCCAGGAGTTGTCATACTGTCTAGAAATATGAATTTATGTGTAGTCTATCATGTCTTTCAGAATATTATAATAATGAATATTATTCTGCAATGAAGACTACTAGCATTGAGTGTTGTGCCTTGTGTTTCATATAGTATTTGCAATCTTAATTGTAAGATTTTGAATATTTCATGTGTATACATATATATAAGTGTGTGTATTGATGTTTTTACAGTTTATTAGGTTGACTTACTACATGAATCACCTGTGTTACTATTCTCTCTTTCTGGTATTTCTCTCAGGGAATGCTTTCGCTAGAGTAAAAATTGGAGATTACCATTACTATGGATATGGAACTAAGAAAGACTATGAAACAGCAGCCACCCATTACAGCATCGCAGCAGACAAGCACCACAGTGCACAAGCCATGTTCAATCTGGCCTACATGTATGAACATGGCTTGGGTATCGCAAAGGTAATTGCAATGATTCAAAGCTAGTACTGACAGCTGTGTGTAAAAAGAGAAACTTTATAAATGTTTGGAATTTCATTGATGTCAGTAATGTATAAGAAAGAAAAGAGAGAGTTCTCCCCCTTGTGCTAACACATATAATGACACTATTACCTTCATATCCTCATTTATACCAAATACATAATGAGTAGACAATCTAATTTGAACCAATCTAATTCATGCATTCCTCTCCACTTTTTCCCTGACATGACTTTATGCATTGACATCTCCACCAACTTCACTAATAACAGTAAGGTGAAATGAGGCCCAAGCTATAGACTGAAGGTGGCATTTGTTAATCCAAAAACATCTCACAAAGCAGCCGTTATCTCCATGACACCATACTGGACTCTAAGAGACTTAAGAAACTATAGAGATTACATCTGGCTTGAGGCATATTCACTAATGAAGGAGAGCTAGCAATACAAGTGTTGGTGGGAAGAATCCCTTAGACGGTGCATGCAATCAGGCAGAGATGGATGATGAGTATGAAAGGAGGCAGGTATGTCAAATGCCAGTATTAACCAGCTTTGGTTAGGTGTGATATCACACACACACATGTATAAACATGGAGAGGGAGGTGGTAAGCACTCTGTCCTTGTGTGCATCAGGAATCTACACTGTGGATATAAAGTCATTTGGCCAAGTTTGAAGAATTTCTTTAGTGGTGGATCCAAAATTTTATGCAAGACATGTCTAATCCCAAACATTTTCAGGAAAAACAAATAGGACTGACAATGAGTCATTCTTAATAACAAAGTATGGTTCTCTCTACAGTGTGTATATTCCTTAATATTTCTAGAGTGAAACACTCTGGAGACTACTGGCTCTCTTGTGCTTTCTTCTTCAGTTCAGTAGGACGAACAATTAATAATTAGTGTTGGGAGTTTCCTGAGAACTGCTAAGCCTGTGCTCTTTATAGCCAAAGGCTTCCTACTTAGGCCCTGACCACCCAGTGATGCAGACCCCATGGCCTTGTCTTTCCTATAGCCTACCTTTACCTGGTCATTTTTTTTTTTAATCAGCTTCAACCCTGAGCAACAAAATGTAAACGCCAAATCCAGCCCATTTTCCTATTCCTAGCAGATGTGAACTACTTCTGTTTTTAAAATGAACACAACCAAGTGGCTAAATTTCACTGAATGTTATTTATCGACCCTCCACCTTCCACCACCCTCCATGTCAGTGAAACAGAACTAATGACACCCAGCCTACCCCCTAGCTTAAAGAATTAAATGAACAAGCCTGTGTGAAAGGCTTTGTAGTTAAACAATATGTGGAATGACTATAATTTAAATCAGAAGAGAATTTGAACAGCTGCTAAGGTTTCAATAAGATCACTGTTTTTTATTCATAATTCTTCATATAAAACACCAAAATGGAAAAGAAGCATTGTTTACAGAAAGTGTACACATGAACCCACCCAGTGTGTTCACTAAATTATCTCTGTCACCTAGGGTGATTCAAAACAGGACTCACTCTCATAACAGCCACATCCTCACACAGTGAGACCATTTTGTCCTGCATCCCCAGAGGCAGAATAGAGCATCCTTTCAGGACAGGTGGCCAAGACTGCAGAAGAGGACCACACATTGTCAAGGGCCCAGCTTTTGAGCCACACCAGAGGCTTTGGTTTTCCCCCAGGTTCACCAGTGAACCTCATTGCTGGGCACTTTGTTCACTATTCAGATAGTAGCTGTTAGGACACCCATTCTACACTCAGAAAAGTAGCCACAGGGTTTTCTGTCAGAACCTTTTCTATTCTTTACCCAGAAGGTTTCTTCTTGACTCACAGGCCATTCACTGTGATCAAGCTCATCAGTTCTCCTCATTGGAGGTCTCAGAGGGCTTTGTTTGTTGTTTTGACAGAAAGCATCAACATTAAAAACCAAAGAGAGAAAAAAAGACAAGAAACAGGAGCTGAGCTCCGACCTCTGTCAGGACTGTAGACTTAGCTCATGAGAGATCACTGCATCTTGTTCTTACTGATCTCTTCATTTAGCAATTAGAAAAATAGCCGCCAAGTGTCCAGAGCAAACTTTATTAATTTTGGCATCTCATAGACAAATTAATAAAGTGACTCTAATTTTCAAAAATAAGCATCCTGATGAGTTCAAACCCCAAGCTTATTTCAAAGATGTTAGGGCATGACCTTCCCAGCATTTGTCCTCACATACTGTAGCACTGTTCAGTAAGGCACTTCACAGTTCCTGTTTCATAAATCTTCGTGCAAACCAGTGAGAAAAATTAGTGCAATATCATTTCTAGAGGATCTCTGAGAATGTAAGAAGATTGTTGGAATCATGTTTGGTAAAACCTTGAATTTAAGGAATGAAAGTGAGAGATAAATCAACTCTTGTGGACTTGGTGTAAAAATATGAGCCTTTTGTCTCTGGGAACATACGGTGGGCCTAAGGTTACCCTAATAGTGTCACTGAGAAGCACCTAAGCTCAGTGGGCTGCTTGATCTAAACTCAAGGTCAGGACATACTACAGCACAGTAGAAACAGAAAATAACAGTTTACCAAATCCTTTCTCTGCTGTAGATGTGAACAGATGCCCCCCCACCCCCGCCAACACACACCCACTCCCCCTAAACATACATATACATACCTCTTCCTAAACACATACATATGCACATAGACTACTTCTCCTAAACACACGCACACACCTCCTAAATACACACCTCCTAAACACACACATATACACATATGCACACACACTATTCCTCCTAAATACACACACATACACACACCCCTCCTCCTAAACACACACACTCCTCCTCCTCCTCCTCCTCCTTCTCCTCTTTTCCCTAAACTCCCAAGGACAAAACAAAGAACAATTCCTTCAAAGTTCACCCTCAGGAACTAATGAGGGGGGCTTTACTTACAGACACACTCAGGAGTTACTGACACCCACAGTGGGTGACCCCAAAGCAGCCATATTGGCAAGTTTTCATCCAACATGGATGTTGGCTTCTTCATTCTCCATAACTGAAAAGATGGACCCCTTCCCCTGAGCTTCCCAAGCCTATATACTCTAGTGCCTCCCTGTGGCCACGTGCAAATAGGAAAGAATTACAAAGAGGGCTATGAGAAGCAGCTGGATACTGACCTTGAGGCCCTAATGACCCTTCCCAACTCCTCCTGCTGTGAGGGAGAATCAACACTTTACAAGTCCAGCTGTAAGGATAATCTGTGAGCATACTTAGTTGGCCTGAAAAAGATGGCAGTTGTGTTTTGCTGGAAGGATAGTGCTCTCCAACATGCCTGGACTAAAATTAACTGAGAATAAAAACTTAAAAACACAAACATTCATCTCACAAGTGACTATGAAACTCTTTTGCAGTTTATATTTTTAAATTATTTCAGAAGCTTAACCATGAACAAAGCCTGCTGTCCATTTCTCCTGGCCATTCTACTCAGGATCAGGTCTGTTGCAAAGGCTACTTACTTGGTACCTTCAATTCTGCTGTTTTCCCATTACATTACTACCAAGAAATACCTCTACCCACTAGCTGGTCTTTAGAATTAATCAATTAATAATAGCTGGTCTTCAGAATTATGGAGGAAGGCCTGCCTACTTAGACTCCATTTCCCAACTCCTTTGCATCCTTGTATCCCCTTCCTCAATAACTTAAGTGAGCCATTGCAGTCAGTGAGTAAACGGGGCCTCTCCCTAGTCTCTTTGTACTTTGTTGATGAGACACAGCAGAAAGCTGAGGCTCTGGGGAAATGCAGAACCAATTAGTGAAAGGAGCCAAGTCCCTTAATTACCAGTGAAAAAAACCTTCTATCACCCAGGAACAACACATTAAAATGTTGATTAAAGGTAAAAATAAGCTCTTTCGTATTATTCCCCTGAATTTGTTAAATAAACAAAATTTATATGTCACAAGTGTTAGCAGTACCTTAAGGAATACTTAATTCATCTATCACTACTATGTTCCTGTGGATAATTACTATGTTGTTGTGGATAACTCTTTCAAACTGTCTCTTCCTTTACTGCCCCCCCAAGGCAATACAGATAGACAGACACACAAATTGAAAATACCTTACTGGCATCATAAATCCTAGACCTCTTTCTTTCAATTCAATGCCTTTTTGACTTAACTGTTCTTGATAACAACAACTTCATATACCATTTTCCTTCTAAATATATTCTAGAATATATATTCCTTTCTCTCAAATCCTTTAATATGTTCCCAGGTTTAAAAGATACCCCCTTCTAGAATGCCATGTTGATTTGTCATTCACTCATCTGTTATAGCTACCAGGTGATTGTTCACATTATGAAGTAGTGGGCTTGGTTCTGGGGTCACAGACAAAACAGAATCATCTTCCAAGAAAAGTCTATCATCTGATGGAAGAATGTGTATAAAATATTATCAGTAGTTACCTCTGCACTGGGAGATTGTGGTGATTTTTTTTTCCTAGTCAGTTCTCTAATATCAGTTTTGCCTAATTTCCAAGTGACATAATAAGAAAATGAGAATAAATTACTCAACCACCTTTCTATTTACATGGTCTATTTTAGTATAAGAAATTTTTAGTGATCTTAAAATATTTGGGCCTGGAGAATGTGTGTGTCATGCTTTCTTCTTGGAGAAGTCTGCCTTTAACCTGTAAGAAGACATTCTGAACATATAAACACATTAAACAGTACTGTGACACACCTGATGTTATTTAAGATATTAACATATAGAACATGTTATTTAAGAAGAGTCAGAGATTGATTCACTTAACCTGAGCCACCGAATTTAAAGTAAAATAAACTCTCATGTACAGCATACAGATTAAGTGGATTAGGTATGGGATGGACTTCTTGTTTACTGAGTCCTGGGCATCCCTAGAACAATATATATCAAAAAAAATTGTTTGTTTTAGTAGTATGAACATTTTTCCAAATAAGGTCAAAGAATGAGGAGCCATTTTCAGAGTTTAACAATGAAAATTTCTTCATTTGAGTTGCCCTGATTATCCAGAAGCATGCAAGAATTTCTTTTTCTGGAATTTTAAAGGAAGATTTTTCATATTTTGCCTCACCCCTCTGCAAACTTGGAAGTCTGCTGGATAAGACATGTGTGCTCACCCTACCTTATAGGCATTCCTTGCCATTTTCAAAACTACAAATCACATAACTAAATGGTGATTCTTATTCGCCAATAAATAAACTAATGTTGACTAATTTAAGAATAAATACCTCAGAAGCAGCATGGTGGTACAGACAATGTAATTTGAGCACATGGGAGGTAAGAAGCAGGAAAATCAGGACTTCAAGGTCATCCTCAGCTATGGAGTGAATTTGAGGCCAACCTGGGCTACATGAAATCCTACCTAGAAGGTCAAAAATCAAGGGCCAATGAGATGGCTCCATTGGTAAAGGCATTTGCTATGCAAGTCTAGAAATAGGGAATTCACACTGAAATGTAAGGAGATCCAATAGCAATTGTCATCACCTCACACATGTGCTATGGCACACACCTTCACAAACACAGAGATAACGAAAATAAATAAAAAGTGAAAGAAAACAGTAAGTGAACACTTGCTTATTGACAAAAGCAGCTTCACTCACATCATTTGAATCAATATGCCTTCCAGATTTGGACTGGGACAGCTTTAGAAAGTGCATCCTGCTAGCCTATGAAAACATGTCAAATAGGCTGAAATTAAAGAAACAGACTAGGGTTTACAACATTCATTTTCTTTCTTGCTGGAAATATTTGTCCCAATCTCCTAAATTTTTAGTACTTTAGGTGAGAATATTTTTTTTCTTCCAACAAATTTATTTAGCAGACTTCAAAGAATTAGAAGTCTTTAAGAAACGACCCAGGTATGGTGGTACACACCTGTGATCTCAGCCCTCAGGAGGCTGATTTCTAGAAGACTGTGAGTTCCAGATCATGCATGGGTTACAGAGTAGGACCTTGCTTCAATTAGGGATGAGGAGGAAAGGAGGGAAGGAAGGGGAGAGAAGGGGGAGGGAGGAAGGGAGGGAATGCAGAGAGAGGAAGGAATAGTAAATGGAACATAGCTGAAGGAAGACATTGCACACACACACACACACACACACACACACACACACACACACACAAGGGTTAGCAGAGGTCCCAAGGGCTCACAAGTTATTGAAGCCGAAAAGAACACCTGTGTTTGAAGATGCATTTTGGTGGTAGCCTATCATGTATGAGGTATTGAATTCAATCCCCCAGAACCAAAAATAAAGTGAATTTCTGGGAGAAAAGGAAAAAACAGAAAACAAAACAAAACAAAAAACTATCCTTAATCCATAGATACACAGCAAAAACACAGTTCTGGGAAAGACACTTCAAAAATAATTCTCCCAAGCCAGGGAGATAGCTCATGGGGTAAAGGAGCTTACCACCAAGCCTGTGACCTACGACCTAGCTCAATCTATGAAACACACCTCATGGAAGGAGAGTCCTGAAAGTTGGCCTTTGGCCTCCCCTTGAGAACTATAGGATACACACACACACACTACACACCACACACCACACACACATACACACCACACACACACACACCACAAACACACACACACACACAAATGTAAAAATGTTTTAAAGGAACATTTCTTAGAAGCTTTTTTATCAATGTTAAGCAAACAATAAAAATAAAAAACATAATCTATAAGTACATGGAAAATAAAATAATTATCTGCTTTGGAAAAATTCAATGAGGCAAAAGTCCCAAAAGATTATGTTAAGATACATTTTTAGGAATTGATTTCCAAACTGAGAAATAAAAGAGCCTACACACTCATTGTATAAGAATTTCTGAAGCCCAGCCATGCAGGAGGCATCTTATTAAACTTGGTTTTGAACAGGTAGTCTGAGACTGTCAAGGACTTGGAGACAAACAGATAAATTCTGTGACATGTACTATGGAGATTATGGGGTTATTAATTAGTTATCTACACTTTTACTTTAGGAATCTGTACTCATAGTACCTAAAGTTCTTTGTTCACAAGCAGGAGTTAACTGACCCACAGTGATAAGAAAGCGTTTTGAGGTCTATGTTAGTTTTCTCTCACAAATGTCGTTCCTAAAACCAGCTTGTTTATTTTCTCATGATCTCTACAGGTCAAGAGTCTAAATGGCTTGACTCTGCTTATGGTCTCATATGATTAAAGTCAATACTAATTCTGTACTGCAGGCAGTGGGGAAGAATGCATTTTCAATCTTATTCAGGTTGTTTGTGAATTAATTTCCCTGAAGTTGTTAAGACTGAGCCCCCTTTTTCTTGCTGGCTCTTCTGAGTCTTTCCATGTGATCCCCACACCTCACCACCCAGTACGGCAACTTGAGGTTCCTCCTATACTTTTGTTCTCCCGCTCCTGTTTCAAGCATGATGAGGACAATTTTGTGGGCCCATTCTGCCTGCTAGACATAAACTGTGGTATTTCTAACAGCAGTTTCTGTTTCTCAAGAATCTGTACCTGATGAAGATGCACTACTCTTTTCTAGGACATCCATCTGGCCAGAAGATTATATGACATGGCTGCTCAGACAAGCCCAGATGCTCACATACCTGTATTCTTCGCACTTATGAAACTGGAAACTATGCATTTGCTTCAAGATATTCTGTTTTTTAATGTAAGTTTGTTTCAAATAGATTCTGAAAACTCTAAGAAACTCTGGAACAAAGTATTGAGGCGTAGAAGGGAGTAATATTTTAAAGTTAACTTTTCTTTGATAAGTAGAATGCAAAGCTTGGACTTACCACACAGCAATTTTGCTTGTTGAGTATGTGTTGACACTATGTAGTACAACCAGTGAATTAATTCAGCAGATACTCTTTCAGCACACTCTGTGTTCAAAGCCTTAAGTAGAGATGTGCTATATATACTTGTTCAAAACACAGCTCTTGCCATTGAAATCTGAGACTGGTAAGCAGATGGCAGGCAGCAAGTGATACCACAAAGAGCTGCATTTCTTCAAAGTTTAAATTAATTTTTTTGAGACAGAGACTTATGATATAATCAAGGCTGACCTGGAAGTCACTGTGTAACCCAGGCTGAGCTCAAATTTGAGACCCTCCTGCCTCAGAGGCCTTCTCAGTGCTGGGATTATAGGCAAGTACCACCTTGTCCAGCTAAATTTTATACATTTTTGTGGTTATTTTAATGATAGTAATTAAGTCCTTGTATGGGCTCTACCCTGAAACAGATCACATCTTCTCAGATGGAAGGGAGGAGGCAGGTGGCTTGAGGGTAGGTTGGCAGTGGTAGGCTGTGAGGAGACATGGTCCTAACTACAGTGTGGTACTGGAGTTGTTTTCTTTCTTTCTTTCTTTCTTTCTTTCTTTCTTTCTTCCTTCCTTCCTTCCTTTCTTCTTTCTTTTTTCTTTATTTCTTCATTTCTTTTCTTTTAACTCAATGCCTCTTGCCAACAGTTTACCATGAAATGGAAACGGCTGAAACTGGACAGCACCGTTGGACCATACTGGGATTTATTTGTGATTGGCCTTATTGTTGCCATGCTGATTTTCTTGCTTAAAAATCGCCATAGGTAGGCTCTGAACCATCAGAAAACCTGCTCACAGGTTTGTGCCAAGCTATCCTCACCAAATAAAGAATTTCCTCATCCAAATCAACAGCTGCTGCAGATTTCCCACACAGGCTATGATGGAGAGTGGACAAAGCTCAAGAGCTGCCCTAGAGAAACAACTCCAGACTCACCACTTAGTTGAGGGGACCATAGTGGAATGCTGAGGACACGTCATCTAAATTTGTCATTGTGGTGATCTAGCTATAACAAAGGTGTCCTCCCCCTTTTGAAAGAACAAGCTGGGTGTCTTGGCTATAGAACACATACTGAAATGAAAAGAAGGATGATTTCAGGGAAGGTAGAAACATAGATGCCTGAAAAGCTGACAAGTAGATACTACTCAAATAGATTCCACAGGGAAGATCCTGGGAGCAAAGTAAAGTTCTGATGAACAACAGTACTTCCCATCAGGTCCTGCTTGGAAAGGGGGAAGTGTGAGAAAAGGGGGGGAGATGGTATCAGCTTCCTGGGCATAAATGAAAACAAAAATCTCACTCTCTTTGGATCCCAACAGGCAAGCCTAGGGCCTAAGACCAGCCAGGAGGTTATCGGATAAGGAGAAGACTCAAGACCTTTGTTGAAGGCTAACCTTGAATTCTAGCTCTATAACTTTCTAGCTACTTTTGAAATCTTTAGTTTCAGTTTCCTGATCTATAAGACAAGAGGAAAAATATCTACCTGTCTTAGACAGTTAGCATGAGGCTTGGAGGAAATAATATTTGTTAACAGAGTAGCAAAGATCTTACATTATAAATGGTAGAGTTCAGGGCTGGAAAAATGGCTCAGAAATTAAGAGCACTTGGATGTTCTTCTGGAGGACCCTGTTTCAATTTCCAGCACCCAAATGGCAGCTCACAATTATCTGTAACTACAGCTCCAGGGATCTGATATTCTCTTTTGGCCTCCATGGGCACATGGTGTACAGACACATACATGCTGTACACCCACACACAGAAAATAAAGGTAATTTTTTTTAAAAAAAAAAAAAAGTGGTGGTTTTGAATATCCTTTAAAAACACATGGTGAAGAAGCTAAGCCCAGTTGTATACACCTGTGGTCACAGCAGTTGGGAAACCAAGGCACTGAGTTTATAGCCAATCTGGTATGAATAGTGAGATCAAGGCCATCATTGACGACATAAAATGAGCCTATTTCAAAACACAAAAGCACACACACAGAGAGAATGAGTTGAATAGGTTGAGGAAAGCTGAGTTAAGAATCAGCATGGCGGGGCTGGAGAAATGGCTCAGACGGCACTGACTGCTCTTCCAGAGGACCTGAGTTCAATTCCCAGCACCCACATCGTGGCTCACAACCATCTAGAGTGAGATCTGGTACCCTCTTCCGTTGAATAGCCAAACATGCAGGCAGAACACTATACATAATAAATAAATTTATTTTTTTTAAAAAAAAAAAGAATTATGGCTTGTTTGCCCTGTGACTGTCCAGCCAAAACACTGAGTACCAGTAGAAAAGATCCCATGCTGGTACTTTATAATCTAACACAGTCACAGCAAAAGTTTGTTGTTTTAAATGATGTGTAGAACAGTGTAGATAAAAGAACCTAGAAGAACATGGAAAGAACATTAAAAACTAGCAGTTTACAAGTTATCAAAATGTCCATTTCTGGGTCTCTTCTCTGGTGCCAGCTTCAATATGACTGACCAAGAGAGAAATAGCCTCCCTCTGAAAAGCCACTGACAATTTTACATCATGGCAAAATAGCATTTTGTACTGTTCACTATATTATTTAGAGAAGAGCACACAGACCCACAAGCAAGTGTGCAGAGAGACCTGAAGAGAATCCAAGAGAAAAATAACAGTGTTCCGTCACTGTCTTCATGACAGCAGGCAAATCAGATCTGGATGATGAGCTCATCTTACCACCAAGAAAACACAAGATTCTCTTTGCTACATCAGTCACAGGACTGCTATGGAGCCTGAAAAGCAGCCAACTAAAATAGATGCCCCCAGAGCCAGCATGAAGGCAGCTGAGAGTTGAAGTGCACTGGCCCCGGGTGAATGAGAGTAAGGACAAGTAGTGTATACAAAGACCTCAAAGCAAGTGGAGGAGGAATGGATGTGTTGGTCAGGGAAGGGCATCACTTCTGAGGTCCTCGTGAGCCACAAACATTGCTAATTAAATTTGTTTCTCATCATTTAGGTTCCCCTACAAGCTGACCAGGGACTTCAGTGTAAGTAGTTTGAGATCCCTTCAGTGTAAGGGATCTCAAGAAAAGCAGGCAAGAGGGAAACACTAGGGTGGGTATCAAAGGTACTGCCTCTGTCCACTTGAGGAGTTAAGGGCAGATTACTGGTAGATTGAGTAGAACATGTACTTTCTAGATATTCTGCCTATGGAGCTGGAAAGGCAGATTCATTACTAATTAACTCTTTGGGGGACATTAGTTGCCTGAGCTCCTACACAGGTGGTGCCCTAGACAAAGCCTCTGGGTCAGTGGTTCTCAATCCTCCTAATGCTATGACACTTTAATATAGTTCCGCAAGTTGCAGTGACCCCCCACCCCCCGCATTATAAAACTGTTTTGTTGCTACTTCATAACTGTAATTTTGCTACTGTTGTGAATGGTAATGTAAGTATTTGATATGCAGGATATCTGATAGGTGGATCCCATGAAAGTCTGTTTTACCCCCATGCCCACCAAAGGTCTGGATCCACCGTTTGAGAACCCCATTGCCCTGGCCGAACAGGTTTCAGGAAATTATCAGTTTCACTTTCAAAGCACTGCAAGGCGTGAGGTGATGGAGGCAGGGCACCTGCTCTCTGCACTCTTCACCCCTCCAATTCAATGATCCACTGAGCAGCGCTGTGTCCCAGGTACCCTGCCAAGAACTCGCAAAATCGATATGAGATCTTTCTGATGTCCATCCTAAGGAAGCTTGCAGTGTTTGGTGTAGGAGAGAAAGGAACCAATTGTCAGTGCATCCACCATGTGACTTGCATTTTCTTGGGTTAGTTGCCTTCATCCTCCCAGACAGTCTATGAAGTGAATGATTTTCTCTTCTTATTTTATGGACATATAGAATAATGACTAACTTTCTTTTTCAGATAGTGCAGATCAGTAGCTGTAGGACCTGAGACACATCTTTACGCTGCTGTCACCTGCAGATGCTATCAGGACTCTTGATTTCATAGAAAAGAATTTCAGGATGAGCCAGTATGAAACAGAATTAGAACATATTAAAATAGATTTCTAGTGTAAATTTGGTGCAAGAGCTAAGAGTGTAGATATGAACATCCTCTTGGGTTGCCTTTTATTGTTTTCACACAGATTTGATTTTAGTGGATTCTGAATTCCTGTTTTTAAAGAGTAACTAAGGACTTGAATGGGACCATGAGGTTCTTCTTGGGATATGTTGGATAGGATTACTGCTGATAAGAATATTCTAAATCTTTGGGTTTATGGGAAAAGGTGTTTTATTGTAAACAAAAGTCTTGTGAGATTTCTTGAAATATCAGAAAAAGGAGTAAATGTCACACAAGTAGGGCCTTAGCATGATTTATTGCTATTTTTAAATGTGAATGAGTAAATTTTTTTATGTGCATTGGTGTTTTTGCCATGAGTGTTATGGGTGTTGGGTTCCCTGGAACTAGAGTTACAGACATTTGTGAGTTGCCATGTAGGTGTTGGGAATTGAACCCAGGTCCTCTGGAAGAACAGTCAGTGCTCTTAACTATTGAGCCATCTCTCCAGCCCTGGTTTGATGCTATTTTAATGTGAAAAACATGAAAATGTCTCTATATAAGAATAATATCATCCACACATAGGAAACTTTCAGAGAAAATGTTGCTAATTGTGCTGAAACTCTTGATTTTCAGTGAGTGAGTGCTCTCCTTTCCCTTTCCATGTTTCCATAATTTCCCCTTTCTGTCTTCATAGCCATTAGCAGAGGGTGTTTAAAGTGGAATTGTTGTATTCCTATACTACCCAGTGAACAAATTTGGCCTCTGAAAAAAGGCACGACCCAGGAGAATGAACTGGTCCATGTGAACAGTGTGTTTCTTGTAACCTGGAACCTTGACAGATGGGGGCAGTAGTATGCCAATGGCCAGTCCCCACCCTGTTGGCTTCCATTTCCCCATCCCTCCCCACCCCTAGCACCTTCACAGTGTAAGGACAGGAACTATTTACTAAAGTGGCACAGAAGTCATCCTGAAAAGGAGCCTTCTGAGCATGGAAGTTCACCATGTCGGTTCTCATGCTACTGGGAACCTACTGTCTTTGTTTAGGATTTCTTCTAAGCAGAGACAAAGATTCAGTGTCATACAGGTCTTTCAACGCCTTGGTTAGGTTTATTCCTATTTTAATTGTTTAGGGATACTGTAAATGGGAGTGTCTTCCCAATCCCTTTCTTAGCACATTTGTTATTAGCATTTAGAAAAGCTACTGATCTTCATCATGCTTCTTTGCTGAAAGGAGAACTTTGTATCCTTCCCCCTGGTGCTGGTAGATAGGCATCTGACCCCAAAGGCAGCCTGGTTTCTTATCCTTGCTTTCATTTTCTTTTGTTCTGTCCTCTGGCACATGGCCTCACTTCTCCCTCTAATTAGCCTGTGTCACATCCATTTCCATTGTGACCTCTATGTTCCCAATGTTGTATCGCAGATCCAGATGCACCACCATCTCAAGAAAGCTTATTCCAAAGGGGAACTTTGTCACCCTTCCTACAGACTGTTCAGCATTCTTCTGTTTTTGTTTTCTAACATAAAGGTGGCAGGATTAGTATCCTCAGTGCCTCCCTTAGATCTTTTCTCCTTTGGCTGAAATTTGGGGGAGAGGTCTGTCTTTCTTTTCACAATGGTAAATGCAACTATGATCAGAAACTTCCAAAAACACTTAGTGGCACCTTCCCACTTCAGGACTTAACACCCTGCCACTCACTCACTCAGCAGCTCTAGAAAGGACATTCAGACTCCCAGATTATAAACTGGAGGCATTTGACTTCTTTCTTTAATTCTGATTTAGGCCTCAACCAAACCAACACTTGAGTTGTCTTGTTGTGTTACCCAGAAGTCCTTGACATTTTCAGACTGAGATATGAGCTGTGGCTGAGCATCCCTAAATGACTCTGACCTTTGAAACAAGAACAATGCTATGGCTCCCATCATTTTACCTCTTCATTTTCTAGTTCACTTAGGAAAATAAGAGTGTTGAATGAGTTTACAAGGCCACAAACACTGTGCAACTGTGTAGCTTCACCTTTAAATAAAGAAGAGTCTCCCTACTCAAAGTAGGTTAGAGAGAAAACTCTCTTGAAGTCCAAAGAACTCATGTTTCTGTCACAACTGAAAACCTACCTGTAAGTTTAATGGTTCACAAATACAGAACTAGACAACTCTACTTCGCTCACAAAAAGAGTGTAAAATATCAGGAATTTATTTTTTCATAATTCAGAAGTAATGCATTGGAAAGGAGAAGAAGTCAGAAATAAAATGGAGATGGCGTGGGGAAGGTGCACTTGGGCATCATGCTGAGTTTTGCTTCCTGAGAAGTCCCAACTTTCTCTACCACTTCTGTCTTTCCTTCATTTCTTCCTTGACCAGAATAAATTATTTCCCCACAAAGATAATAAATTATCTTTCCACAAGAGTTATTTTTCTTATACATGATTGACACAGAAGAATCATTCACCTCCTCTAGACACATTTTTTTAAAGAAACCCACATTAAAAATAAATGTGCCATCCTAACAATAGTATGTTACTAACAAGAAAAAGCATGGAACCAAAAATAGAAATTCCAGCAGAGGCAACAAGGGAAAACAGCAGGTGCTGACTGGCCTCTCTAGAAACAAAACACCTAAAGTTTCCTCCTGGTCTCCAGATTTTGAGCCTCAATAGCTACTCTGGGGAAACCAGAATTAAACAACCTGAACACCTTCCAAATGAGGACACCCTGGCTCAGATAGTGGACAGCAACTTTATCACTGCCCTTTCTCATTCTCTTTACTTTTTTCCCTTGTTTTTATTTTGAAGGTAGGATATAGCTGCTTATCCTAAGAAGACCTAGTAGTCTATGCCTCGGCCTCTGAAAGGTAGGGGATATGTTACTGTTTTCTGCTCTTAGTCTATCCCTCCTCACATGTTAGCATCAAAAACAGTTTTCACTGTTATCTCCTTTTCACTTTCAAAAGTATTCAAATGAGCAAAAATTAAACTTTACAATTTTCTTAAAAATTAGATTTTAAGTCATTGCAGTGCAGTTTACTAAAATACAAAAAAAGAAAAGAAAAGGAAGGAAAATGCACCATTTTCCTCTTGATTTATTCATAATTGATAATGAAATGTAGAGTCTTGATTGTGATCTGTAGGTGAAGTTTTTCTGTTCCAGAAGCCCCTCCCAAATAACCAATATAGAGATTTAATATGAACTATAAATGTTTGGCCAAAAATATCTAGTTACTAGCTAACTCTTACATTCAAATTAGCTCATATTTCTTATCCTGCTTTGCTACATGGCTTGATACCTTTTCTCAATATGATATGTCCATCTTGCTTCTCTTGGCATTTGTTTGCTACTCTGTTGAATCTACCTTTCTTCCTCCTGGTATTCTCTGTTTGGCTGTCTCGCAACCTTATTCTGTTCAGCTATTGGCCAGTCAGCTTCTTTATTAAACCAATCATAGTGACATATATTCTCATAGAGTAAAGAAATAATCTACATTTCCTTCTTTTTTCTAATAAAAAGGAAGATTTTAACTTTGACATAGTAAAACTATATACAGCAAAACAGTTATTAAGTAAGAATTACAGTTACAACGTACAAGTAGATGTAGAGACAATATCTTTGTGACTCTAAAGCGTTATACCTAATTTACCTTGCATTTTAACTAAATAAAACTTTAACTATGACTATCCACTTTGCAGTTCTATCAAAAACCTCAGAAGTGTAAAGTGTTACCTAATGATTGGGGCATTTGACTGCCTAGACAGTCACTCTAGATTCTTCTGTAATGTTGAGGTATTCATCTTTGGCCTACAGGCCTAATATACCTGACAGACATTTTTGAAAATCAGGGAATTTTGAAGACCTCTCCTACCTTGTCTTGGAAAAAATCAGCAATCACTTTTTGTGTGTGTGCATTCTGCTGATCCAGTTTAGACAGTATACTGTCAGCAACTGAGATATGGGCAATTTCTTGCTCAGTGGCTAACTTTTGCCACCAAGAAAGCAAACTCCATATGGAGTTTTTTCAATGCCCATCATCTTCTCTAAAGTAAATTGAAGTTGTCAGGAACAGATGCATATCACTGTCATGAAAAGCCTTAGCTTATTAAACATATTAAATTCCATATTCTATAGGTCTTTGAAGTGTTTAAAGATCATTTATCTAAAAATATATATTTATGACATTAAAAACGTATCTAACATGACTATAAGTTTGACTATAATAGATAACTATTAATATGTATTTCTTAATATATTGCATTTTAAAATGAGCTTTATTAATATAAAAAAGTAGAATTTTTTATATAAAATTCTACAAAAGTAGAAACTTATGTGCAGTATAAAAGATTAACTTTAAATTTGTATCAATAAACCAAAATCTATACCAGTGAAAAAAATATTTTGAAATTAGTAGTTGTATTAAAGTAGACTCATCTAATCATCTTATCTAATCATTTGCATACTACATAATCATACATAACCCACCTTTTGGGAATATGGACATCATTCCATAGACTACTTCCTATGGTCTTGTAGCATTGGCCCCTTTGGGAAAACCTGAGTGTCATGGGCTGTGATGTAAATACAGCAGGTGACAACTAGTGTTCAGCAGATCAACCCACTGTAGATGAATGATTCTGTGATGGGAAATCCCATCCACCATGGCTTATAGACCACAGACTCTGAAAGCTGTTACTCCTCTCTGTAATCTCACATGTGCAAAAATAGCTATGGTATCTCCTTATTACCATGCATTTTCTCGTAATGTGTACATGTAATCCCATGGTTACAACTCAGTCTTATGAACACATATTTGTGGGTAGTCAGGAAAATGACTTCTCATTAAACTATATAATTTTGTTAAATATAACAGAATATGCTTCATAAATAGATCTATTATTCCATGAGGACTATAAGTCACTTAAAAGCCTGTTTTATTTTTTTACTGAGACTAACATAAGAAAATAATTTCTCTCCCCTAAGACTTGCTACAGACAATTGACTTAGTCATAACTTTAGAGCAATTTCAAACTAAACTAATGCTTTTTGCAAAGGTCTCATAAGGTTAACCTCCACAAAAACACATACAAGGACATTTTCTCAGAGGTCTATTGTAGAACCAAAGTTTTTGGCACAAAGCAACCTAAGATATGATGCCAATTCTTCACTTGCTAAAGTCAAGCTGATAACTCAGACCAGTGGCCACTTCTTTAAAAAGTGCCAAGTACCATGTTCCTGCCTATGCACTGCCATGGTAAATAGCTTTGATCCTTATCATCTATTACAAAGAGTCTTTTGTTAAAAATGTGTATATAGCCAGATAGAGGAGCTAGAAGGAATTAGAGTTGAGAAAAATTAGAGCTGAGAAGAATTAGATTAGAATTAGAGCTAGAGAATTAGAGACAATTAGAACAAGAGAATTAGAGCTGAAGAATAATAAAAGAGGATTACTCTCAAATCATGTTGAGTTAATATAGATAAAATAATCTTTCTATCTCTGCTCCTGAGAAGTATTTCTCTGAGTTACTCTGGGTAGTGACTTAGAACTGGACTAATAGACTAGTAAACTTAAGAAAATCAGTGTAATTATTAAGTCTTAGCTGGAATATTTTATGAGGCTGGATCATCTTAGCAGCCTTGAAGCTGCTCTGAATGCTAGATCTCCTGGGACATCCATTTTTATTAGTGTTTTGTCCTCCTGTTCTAAAAATACATAAACATTTAAAGGCAACATAATACCTATAGTAATACAAGTTAATCTATGACTGTGTATACCCTCCTCTTCTCTCCCCCAAGCCTATGTTGTAGTATGAGGTTTCTGGCCCAGACCTTTGGGCCTAGCCCTCAGATTCGGACCCACTCGCAGCCCCACTGCCACTTAGCACCAAATAATCAAACAAAAGCTTATATTAATTTTACATTGATTGACCTAGGGCCCAGGTATATAATTTGCTAACTCCTTTATCTTAACTCAACCCATGATTTTTATCTTGTTCAGCCATGTGACTCGGTTCTTTTTCTCAGCAACATTTCAACTTCTTTCCTCTGCATCTCCTGGCATTTCTGCCTGTTCTTCCTGTTCCTAGAGTTTTTGTTAGTCTGGTAGCCCCACCCACACTTCCTGTCTGCCTTTGGCCAATCAGCATTTTTATTAAACCAGTAGACAGGACAATTATTTACAATGTAACAACATAATCCCACTACACCATGTATATTTTTAAACACACTATAACCCACTCAGAGGCGCTTTTTTTGTCTGAATCTGTTGGTTTTTTGTTTTCCCCAAAACATGATTTCTCTGTGTAGTTTTGGAGCCTGTCTTGAAACTCACTCTGTAGACCAGACTGGCCTCAAACTCAGAGATATGCCTGCCTCTGCCTGAGAATACCTTGAGTATTGGGATCAAAGGCACAATCCACTGTCCAGATCTGTTTATATCCATCATCTGTATTGTTTTCTAATTGCATGAAACAAATCTTAAACTGATATATCAGCTGTTGCCAGTGTAGTTTAACTTACAATATGGTGCTAATGTGGGGTTCGCTTTTCCCTGCAAGCAACTGCCAGGAGACACCTCTCTGTACTGCAACCCTTGTGAGAGACTTCAGAACCTGCCAAGTCATTTAGCTCATGGTGTGCAGACAGAGCTCAGACTGGCGGCTTGAGTTACAGTCAGAGGCTGGAAGACACTTCTCAGCATGGTAGCCAGCATGAGACAAGAGACTAGGAAGACACCTTGGCTTGTTCCTGTGTGTCTAGAACCCTTTCCCAAGCTCTCTCGGGCTTTATGTGGGTGGAGATGCTAGACATTTGAGTACCATTTGGAGGCAAAAGTTTCGGAGCAGCTTGCACGACAGAAACTTCCACCTACAATGATCAAATACTGTTGTGATCTGTGAGTTACACAGGCTTCCATGCCAATTTCCTCTGTTGCTTACTCCTTTGTTGCTACTCTCTGTAATTCTGCTTCTTCTTGCAGATATATGGATGGTGTCTAAAGCACCAGTGAGTTAATGCACTGCCCTGGGCATGTCTCAGCATCATCATGGGGCAGCTCTTACCATCCTGGGCTTCTTTTCTTCCCATGCTTATGTTCCTCTCTGCTTATGGGAGCACAGGGGGTCACAAGAAGAGCAGACCAGAAGTGTCATGGAGTTGACATTCCCAGAAACAACCCCCACCAAGAAAGGAGCAGGAACACCTCACTTTTCTTGTTATAAAATGGGCTGTGTCACAGAGTTTCTGTAGAGTGTCTACTAATGAGCCAAACATGGAGGAGTTCCATTTGTCCACATGCTAAAATTTTATTATTAATATTTTGCTATTGGCTTCCTTCCCTTCTTCTTTCCTACTCCCTCACCTGCCTAGTCCCTCTACAAATAAACCAACTGGGCTTCAAATCCTTGTCTCAGGCTGTGGTGTGTGAAAAACATAAATCAAGACATATCTTAAGGAAGAACATGTCAAACATCTCAGAAGACATAGAGAAAATTGCTGAAATAAGAGAAAGATCTGTTTCTATGTGCATCACAACACACACTCTTGTGGGAGCACAGAGTAGTTTTTGACTGGCTCACAATTGTATTTGTAGCACCCAGGAGTGCGCCTGAATAATGCTATCAAAAAATGCAAATAGGATTTCTAGCTGGCTTCTAAGTTCCTTCAAACATTAAAAATAACAGTTATCCCAAATAATACCAAAGAAAAACTGGAATTATGAAAGAGGAATATGAAATAAGATAAGGAAAGTAAGCTCTGTTTTCCTTTACTCACAAAACACTCCTCACACCAATTATGTAGGAGGTTTTTTATGGCAATAATTTCTTCAACTCTAGGTGCTCTACTATTCCATTCAATTCTGGTACCATCTACCCAGAGTTAACTGGACACAAAAATTGAAGAACTCAGTCACACAGGACTGCTTTGTCTACCACATCTGACACCAGACAGGTCACCCATACTTTTGTTCAACCTGACTACAAATCAGGGTTTTGCACATGTGCTGTTAAATGACTTACAAAAGTTGGTGAAACATTTATTTGTCGATGTGGTGGTTCCTCAGGAAAATGGGAATCTGTCTACCTCATGATCCAACTATACCACTCTTGGGTATATATCCAAAGGATGCTTCATCCTGCCACAGAGACAATTTCTCAACCATGGTCATTACTGCTCTGTTCATAATAGCCAGAAAGTGGAACAGCCTAGATGTCAGTCAATGGATGGATGGATGGATAGATAAAGAAAATGTGGTACATTTACACAACAGAGGCTCGAACACTCAGGTCTAAATGGATGTCTCCATCAAATATCTCCTTTCAGGACTCAGGGAACCCTGAAGAAGAACCAAGGGAGATGGAGGACACCAAGGAAATGAGGCCTTCAAAACACAGAAGGACAGAAGCACAAAGGAACTCAGACAGACCGAGGCAGTATGCACAGTATCAGGTGGTATCCTAGAGCTAAATGGAGAAGTGAGCTCCAAGGGAGTCTCATTGAGGGGGAAAAAAAAAAAACAACTTTTAAGGGTAGATTGCATCCCAGCAGTAGATAGACAACAGAAAAACAAACTCAACAAACTCAACAGCATCTTTTCCTTGTCTCATGATGTCTTGTCAGGTCTTGTCTAATTATTAATCTTTAAATATTTCTTTATTATTTACTTTATGCACTTGTGCACTGCATATGTATTATGGTTTCCAATTTGTTTTCAATGAGATTCCTGAATGTTTCTTGTGCCTTAGCAAGTGTGGGGTGGTGGGGGTGGGGAGTTTCTTTTTCTTCTGTTTGTTTTGTCTTTTTCAATGTTTTTTTTATCTTATTGTATTTTGTTATCACTCCTTATATTCTTGTTTACTTTCTAATAGAAGGCAAAAAGAAAGTCGATCCAGATGGAAAGGGAGGTGGGGAGAAACTGGGATGAATTGAGGAAGGGAAGTTGTAATCAGAATATACTGTATGAAAAAGATTATGAAAAATTCCAGGAAAGACAATATTGAGGAAGTAAACAAACTGATAAAATTATAATGCTATTTGATAACTAGATAATTTACAGAAGTTCTATAGAATAAACCCTCTAAAGACACAAATTTATACTGTAGAACTGGTGTTTCAAATCAATTATTTTTTTTTTTTCTGTTTGTATTGGGTAGCCTGCTAGGAAAAAAAGTCAAAGTTCTACCACATAAGCTGCATTAGATTCTAGAGAGGCAATGATTTAAACATTATCATCTTTAATAAAGACACATACACTAAGTTTAAAGACACAAACAGGTTTAAAGGTAAAATGTTAAAAGAAAATATGATAATTCAAACAATAACCAAAGCAGCAAAAATAGTAGTACAGATATCAGACAAAATAATTTACATTAAGAAAAAGAAATGGGGATGTAGCTCAGTGATCAAGCAACTGTCTAACATGTACAAGGTCCTTGTTTGACGCCCTAGCACTAAAAGAAAAAAAGTAACACAGAGAAAATCTGGCTTTTTAGAGTGAAAGGAGCAATTGCTTAGGAAGCTACAGTTATAAATATATAACACCAAATACAGGGAGGAACAGCTGTCAGAAGAAAAAGGATAAATGATAATGACTGTTCAATACTCCACTTTCAATAGTAGACATAAGAAAATGGATTAACTCTACACACCAGATAGACTTAGCAGATATCTATAGGGACATCCCTCACAACAACAGAACTCTACAGAAAATGTTCTGGCATTTTATATGTATGGGCATTTGGAGGCCATAAAAATGATCTAATATTAGTAATGGTTCTACAACTCAGTGACTATGTTAAAATCCACTCAATTGTCTCTTCCAAAGGGAAAATTTATGTTACGTAAATTATAGCTCCATTCAATCTGTTATTAAAAAAATAAACAGATGGAGACAATATGACAGTCCTCACATTTGTTAGGGCTACGGAATATGAGTGTTATTTTATTGTTTAAACTTTAACTCCTCGGTTATAGTCCAAGTAAAGGGATGCTGAGACAACACAGGGGGAGTGTGTCCTGTGTCCTTTCCTTACTCCCTGTAGTACAGACAAGCCATGTTCACTAACATGTTCTCCATGCTCCCTTAAGCTTCCCAGCCTCCCTGACATTCAACCCATGTGACTTGTTCAAGCCAATGAACTGTGAAGGTGATATTTGGTACTTTTGGAAGCCATTTATGCTTTCTTAGTTTTTCTTTCCTGGATAAGAATGCCTTAGAATACAAAGGAAAAGATGGCTACAGTACTGGACAGAGGCAGTGTGGCACCAATGGAAAAATAATTCTAATTTCCCTGATTAAATAGAATGCTTTGGCATAGAACTATTAGGAATAACCCAGTGTGGTTGCTTGTTGGTACATACCTATACATAACACATTAACTGTGGAGAAAGGGCATGATAAGGTTTAAAAGCAGCTTGAGCTAGCTACAGAAGAGTTCAAGACTTGCCTGAGATAGCTAGCATGCTCCTGTCTAAAGAAAACCTAAAGGCTGGGGATATCCTTGCTCAGCATGTGCTAGGTCCTGGTTTCAAACCTAAGCATGGGAGGAGGGGATATCTAGAAAAAGTTGCAAAATAACTTAAAAATAATGTTTAAGATCTTAGAATGGGATAATAATTTATAAGTAGAAATCATTACTAAGAAAAAGTGGGTAGAAATAAAGTGAAGCAAAGCTATAATTTACAAAACAGAAATAAGAGGGGAACATCTATAACAGATGTGTCTGACACTTGAGGTCTATTCTACTTCAAGTCACAACAGAAAAAAAAATGGAATAGGGCCTATTTAAAACCTAGCCAACAGTTTGTGCTACTGTTTTTAGGCACTGTGCACATATCACTCATTCTCACAGTAATTATGCAAAGACACATCATGATTCTTTGTAAAGGGTGGAGGAGGACCAGACTGAAAGTGACTTCTGGACAAGAGCTACAATCTTGAACTCACAACTTTGGCTGCCTGGAGAAAATCAGGACAGTCAATATGCCAGCAGGCCTAGCTGAGGCAAGCAAGAGTCTGTTTTCTTTAGGGCCTGGTCCCTGGTAAGATAACCATGCTCCAGTTGATGGCCCTATACCTATGCACTGAAACAGAGGACATGAACTTGGGGGGAACTGTGGTGAGGAAAGCTGGGGAGAGTTGGAGGGAAAATGGGGATGAACATGATTAAAATATATTATATGCATTTCCTACTTAGGGTTTCTATTGCAATGAAACACCAGGGCCAAAAGCAAGTTGGGGAGAAAAGGGTTTATTTGTCTTACACTTCCACATTGTAGTCCATCATTGAAGGAAGCCAGGACAAGAATCTGGAGGCAGAAGCTGATGCAGAGACCAGTAAGAGGTGCTGTTTACTGATTTGCTCATCGAGGCTTGCTCACCCTGCTTTCTTGTAGATTTCTCCAGGCTATTAAGAGACTTGATGCCCACCACAGGCCTGAAACTAAATAGTAATGGAATGGTAAAAACACAACCAGCTTGAGCCAGTTTTCTTATGAATTAGGAATGTCATGTCTCACTTTCACCACAGACCCAAGAGAGGTATACCGGAGTGTCACTTTCACAGAACACTGCGATTGAAGTTGCTGCAGGGAGGCTCATCCTTTGGTGGATGGCAGCAGAAGAGGCAGAGGCTACATGACTGCACAGAAGAGCATCTGAGTAATATCCCAACACTGGATGGCATCTCCCTGTCTAATAAAAGTCGACACATCACAAATGCCCTTTATTTTAGTAAAGATTCCCAATAGCTTGGTAACTGCTATAAGCTCAGCCTCATAGTTATGCAAAACTAACTATGTTCAGGAGCAACCAACACAACTGTTCTCTTATAAGCGACTCCATTAAAAAGCTGCTTTATTTCAGATATTTATAGCCTATTTTCTTCATCTCAAAAAGTAAAATCTTTGTGTGGGGGGAGGGGAACTCAGCTGGCAAAGAGCTTACCATACAATGGTGAGGATCTCAGTTTGGATCCCTAGAACCTGTAAAAGCTGAGTGAGTATGGCAGCCATCTTGTGGCCCTCAGCACACTGGGAGCTGGAAATAGGATCCCTGGGAAGCTGGCTGGTTGGCTAGACATATCAGAAAACTCTAACACCAGGAAGATACCTCCACCTTAATATATGAAGTGGAGAGTAATAGAGATTCAGAGGCAACCCCCTGCCTCCATATGTGTATATATACACAGCTGTACACACATGTGCCAGCACAAACAGAAACAAAGTTGGGTGGTGATGGTGGTAGCAGCAGAAGAGTTGGCACATGCCTTCGATCCTAGCACTCAGGAGGCAGAGGCTGGTAGATCTCTGAGTTTAAGGCCAGTCTAGACAATAGAGTGAGATCCAGGACAGCCAGGGCTACACAGAGAAAGGCCATCTTGAAAAATCAAATCAAAACAAAACAAAACAAATAGAAAAAATATATGCAAATATACCTCATACATATGCACATACAAAAAGTTATTAAGGAACTCTGTAAGATTAACCAATTTAATCTCTGTATATATTTATCACTTTTTGTTCCTGTAACCAAAACAAAGAAACAAAACAAAACAAAAAACAAAAACCAAACCTTGAAAAAAGCAATTCACCAGAGAGAAGACTGATTTTTTTCCTCAGTTTCATAGCTTCAGTCCTTGATGAGTGAGAGCAGAACACAGCAGCATGTGACAAAGGAAAAGAGGACATGAGTCAGGCCCCATGTCTCACAGCCTCTATCATCTCTCCTAAGAGTTAGTCAGGGTCCAATCACCTCCCCAAAGCCCTATTACTGAAAGCCAAGCCTTCTTGAGACTGTACAATTCAGATTCAAGTCATAACATGAAACTTTTAATTTTTATTTTTTTAATCAGTAGTAGCAACACATAGTTACAGTATACAGAAAGACCATCCCACAGCAGACCCTGGCTCTATATTCTCCATTACATTACATACATACATCGTATATTACAGCAGATGTATAAACCAGGCTTGCCTCCTCTGGGATGCCAATGAGGTGCTGACACCATGATGTTTATTTTTCTACCTCGAGTGTCCATAAGGCTAGACAGTGCAGCAGAGCCAGTCTAGCTTGAACACACCAACCTTGAGAGTTAGTCTATCACAAATATAAAGAAAAGGGAATGGGCTCCAAGGTGCCAGTCCAAGGTGTTTCAGATCCAAAGCTGTTCAGTGGTTGTGGTTTGCAGCTTGGACATGCTTAGCTTTTTTTGTTTAAAGTCCACCAATGAGTGAGTACATCTGCTGTTTATCTTTCTGAGTTTATGAGACCTCGCTCAGGAGGATATTCTCCAAATCCATTTGCCTACAAATTTTAGGATATCATTTTTTCTCACTGCTGAGTAATACTCCATTGTGTAGATGTATCACAGTTTGTTAATGCATTTTTCAGTCGAGGGGCATCTAGGTTGTTTCCAGGTTCTTGCTATTATGAATAATGTTGCTATGAACATAGTTGAGCTAATGCCTTTGGAGTGCGAATGTGCATCTTTAGGGTATATGTTCAGTAGTGGTATTGTTGGGTCTTTGGGGAAATTGATTCCCAGTTTTCTGAGAAATCGCCATACTGCATTCCAGAGTGGCGGAACTAGCTTACACTTCCACCAACAATGGAGGAGTGTTCCCCTTGCATCACAACCTCTCCAGCATAGTGTCTTTTATCTTAGTCAATCTGACAGGTGTAAGGTGGTGTCTCAAAGTTGTTTTGACCTGCATTTCTCTGATGGCTAAAGATGTAGAGCACTTTTTCAAGTGCCTTTCAGTCATTCATAATTCTTCTGCTGAGAATTCCCTTTTTAGTTCTGAACCCCATTTTTAATTGGGTTATATAGGGCTTTGCGCTCTAGTTTTTTGAGTTCTCTATATATTTTAGAGATCAGTCCTCTGTCACTTGTAGGGTTGGGAAAAATCTTTTCCCATTCTGTAGACTGTTGTTTTGTCTTATTGACTGTGTTCTTGGCTTTACAAAAGCTTCTCAGTTTCAGGAGGTCCCATTTATTAATGTCTGTGCTACTGCTATTATATTTAGGAAGTGGTTCTAAATGTAACACCTAAATATAAAGTTCCTAAACATGAAACTTAAATGTCAATTAACCTGAAGACTCATCAGGAGCAAGTCACACTCTGAGCAGAAATGAACAAAAATTCATGGCTTCAGGAAGGGGTCCAACACACCAGCCTTCAATATCCTAACACAGAGACCTCTAATACCTTGGAAAAAGCTTTGAAACCTGGAGGTGTCAACAAGAAATGAAAAGCACAGGGCATTGTTTTCACTCCAGCAACAACCCAAGCAGATAGAACAACAGTGCTGTATAGCCAGAAGTTTCTGGCCTGTCTGGCCCAAGGTCCAGACCTGCAATCCTGAAGCCACTTAGCCCAAATAATCACATGAAGACTTATACTAATTACAAGCTGTTGAGCCTATGGCTCAGGCTTATTGCCTGCTAGCTCTAACAATTTGACCCAACCTATTTCTATTAATCTATGTTTTGCCACATGGCTCATGGCTCACCTGTACCTTTACATCTTGCTTCCTTGGGTGGCAGCTTGCAGCATCTCTCTGACTCCACCTTCCTTCCCCTTTATCTATGCTTGGATTTCCTGCCTGCCTATGAGCTGGCTTTCCATAGGCCAAAACAGCCTCCTTATTAACCAATGGTATTCACAGCATACAGAAAGACACCCTACATCACTTCCCCTTTTCTGTCTAATCAAAAAGGTTTCAATATTAACATAGCAAAATTTCATATAACAAGACAGCTATCAAATAAGAATTAGTTACACTATCTAATCTATTTGTATTTAGCAAAATTAAAGAAAATATCCTATCATCTACCTCATTCTTGAGTCCAAATATTCTTATATCTAATTTACTTTTTATTATAACTAAAGAAAATTATAATTATCTAATCTTCAACTCCATCAAAGACCACAGAAGGATATAATATTACAGAGTACACAGGAAGTGCATTGCAAGAAAATTCTGGAAATGACAGAGACATCTAGCTATCTGACAGTCACCCAAAGTTCTTTTGTAATGTTGGGACATCCATCTTTAACCTACAAGCCTAGAGTCTCTGGCATACCTTTCAGTGAAGTAGGAAATTTGAAGGACTATACAGCCATTCTGGCAAGGTTTGTCAGACACTTCTGGCTGTTTTCTCTGCAAAGCAGGAATCTGAAGAACCATCTCAGCTTGTTCTGGAAAAGATCTAGAGGTCACTTTCCTGTGGATATATATTACATATTCAGTAAAACCTGAATATTGGGGAGAGAGCACACAGTCAAATCCTAGGCAGACAGCTCAGGAAATTCTTAAACCTTGAATACAAAGATGAACAGCTGAGTTAATCACACACACCTTTGATACCAGCACAGGGAAAGCCAGGAGTGGCGACCAACACCCATAAATCCAGAGACAGAACTTCTGTGAGTTCAAGGCTACACTCCTTTAATCCCAATCTGGATGGGATAGGGTATATAAGGGCTCATAAAAACCAGGCAGACACAGAAGCCTAAGCTGAGGTCTCTGCATGAGACATCCTTCCCTCAACCCTGTCTCTGCTGCTACTAAGCAGTCAGTCACATCCAAACTGAGGGACTGAGGGACAGGCCTTCCCAGTGGATGAAGGGGCTCCTCAGCCACAGGACTCTGAACCCAGCTCCACTTAGGAACAGATACCTACATAAAGTAGGATGATGTTCTTGTACACTGTAAATATTTGTCACTGTAAATATTGGTTAAATAAAATGCTGATGGGCCAGAAACTAAGCAGGAAGTAGAGTCAGAGCAACCAGACTAGGAGTATTCTGGGAATCTGGGAGAGCAAAGAGAGCATATTAGCACCAGATCTAAAGAAGGAAGATGAGAATGCTGCATTGAAGAAAAGGTACCAAGCCATGTGGCTAAACATGAATAAAAAGCATAGGTTAGTTTAAGAGTAAGATTTAGCAAATAATAAGCCATAGGCCAAACAGCTTATAATTAATATAAACCTTTGTGTGGTTATTATTCTGGAATAAATGGCTTCGTGACCAGAAGGTGGGACAGAGAAACTTTTGACTATGGCAGCCAAGATGGATTTTTTTGTTTTGTTTTGATACTGTTACACAGAAAATCCTGTTTTGAAAACAAACAAACAAAATATCAAAATGAAACAAAAAAAAATCCAAAAGAACAAAAGGCTAGAGAGACAGCTCCATCCTCTGATAGTCCAGACTAATTTTTTATTAAATATACAATATGCCATCTCACAGTGTAGCCCAGGCTGGTCTAGAATCCACTATATAGTCCAGGCAGCCTTGAATGCATAGGGCTCCTCCTGCCTTGGCCTCCTGGAATTGCTGACACCTGGTTTGAACTTAGTACTTAATCAAATGTCAAAGCTCAGTACAAGGTTATTAAAGCAATGGTATATATCAAGCTTTTTCTTTTGGACCACTAGCCAGCTCCCAAATTATGATACAGATACTTTTTAGTTATGAATGTTCACCTTAGCTTAGGCTTGCTTCGAGCTAGATCTTTTAACTTAACCTGTTTCTCTTTATCTACCTTTTGCTTTGGGGCTTTTAAAAAAAATATAAAATATGGTCTTTTTTAGTCATGTATCCCCTCCCTTCCCCTGCCAGTCAGCCTTCAGCCTCCCTATCCCCACATCTCCTCCCCGAAAAGGGCAAGAAGTCCCAAGGTGGGTCTGCTCAGCATGGAACATCCACTCTAGGCAAGTTCAATTTCCTCATCCTAATATCAAGACTGGGTTAGGGTTAGGGTTAGGGTTAGGGTTAGGGTTAGGGTTAGGGTTAGGGTTAGGGTGTTCCTCTGCATGGAATGGGCTTCAAGGTGCCAGCCCACACACAGAAACACAATCTGATTCCACCCTCGAGGTTCTACATACTGCCCATGCCAATCAACAGTTGCCTACCCTTGGAGGGCCTAGCTCCTTTTCCCAATGGTTCCCCAGTGACTGTTCTTGGTTCCGTGAGCTCCCCAGAAGCTTCAGCCAGCCATCACTGTGAGAATTTTCCTCATAATCCCTATCCCCTTGCTCATACAGACTCTCCTCAGCTCTCAGCTGGATCAGGAGCTCAGCCCAGTGCTCAGCCATGGATCTCTGCCTCTATCTCCATTCATTGATGGGTGTAGGTTCTGCGATGACACTTAGGGTGGTTATTCATTTGATTATAGGGTAAGTACTGTCTAGGCACCCCCTCCACTATTGTTTAGAGTTCTAGCCAGGGATAGCCTGTGAGATCTTGGGGTTTCCCTAGCACCCAGACTCTTTCCAACCTCACACTGGCTTCCTCTATCAAGATATCCATCTCTTTTTTTTTTTCTCCCTTTGTTGCTCTTCTCACTCAACCATCGCCTTCTCTCATGATTTGTTCCCACCTCTTCTTGGAACAGCTTGGGACAAAAGAAATTTAAGAGAGGAAGAGAAGATCTCCTTAGCTAATTGGGATCATAACAGGTTGCTCTGGGCCTTTTTCCTTTTCTTTCCTTACTTTCCTGCTTCCTCCAGTGTCTGGCTGGCTGGCAGCTGCCTGGCTTCTTGCCCTGGTCATTTCCCTATCTTTCTTTCTTGTTCTCTCTTCATTCCTTTTTTTTCTTTCTCTTGGGCCTAGATTTCTCCTCCTACTAACTCTCCAACAGCCATCCCTGCTACCTATCTCCTGCCTAGCTACTGGCAGTTCAGCTTTTTATTTGGCCAACCAGGTGTCTTAGGCAGGCAAGAAGAAACAAATGTAACACATCTTTACATAATTAAACAAATGTAACAAATTAAACAAATGTAACACATCTTTACATAATTAAACAAATGTTACATCATTAACAAAGGCAGCAGAAACACACCTCCACATTTTTAAGGTAATATTCTGTAGCATGAACAAATATAGCACACTTTGCCTAGTTAAAATAATATTCCACAACAATGTTACATTAAATATATAACAATTATAATGAACATAAGTGTATAGTGAGACATATATTTTCTTTTTATTTATTCGTTGTTTGTGTGTATAGTATATATACATGTTCATGATTCTGTTCCATGCTTCTCCCCCAGTCTTGGTTACAGAAGATATGAGTGATAGGGATACAAATCAGGTCTTTATGTTTGCATAGTAGACTATCAACAAGCCATCTGCTCCAGCCCTATTCAGTTTCTGGACACTCATCAGTTACTAAACACATGCCAGCTTTTTTCACCACTGTGCTAAAGTAGTTGTGATAAGCAACTTCTGAGGTAGATTTGTTGGCTCACCTTTTGAAAGTTTCAGACAATGGTTGGCTGGTGCTATTGTTTTGGGGCTGATGGCAATACAGCATCACAGTGAAGAGTTTACAGTGAAGACAGCTACTCATCTCACAGCAACCAGGAAGAAAATGGTGAAGGAGGTACAGAGAACTCAGTATGTATTCAAGGACATGTCCCCAAGAGTCTTACATTAAACTCTTCCTAAAGGTTACATAGCTCCCAAGAGTGCCATTATCTGGAGACCAACCTTTCAACACAAGAGCCTCTGGGAAGCATTTAAGATCAATCTTTACCCCCCTCTATGTTGCAGTTAGGAAATTAATCAATGACTAAATGACAAACTTGTCCATATTCTCTTTTCCTCTCTCAACCTAGTCAGAAAGCCTCTTTAACATATGCCCATCACATAGCACACATTTCAGTTATTGGTATGTGTACAACACACAAACACGGGATGCCACAAAGACAATTTTGCAGTCAGTTCTCCTTCCATTTCCCATGGCCACGAGGCTCTGACCCAGCTCATCATGCTTTTATAGCAAAAAGGGTCACCTCGCCAGCACATATATATTTCATTACCAACACAGCAGCAGAAAGTCCTTCAAGATTTCCAGATATAGGTTGTGGGTACAGCTATTGCTAGAGTGCTTGCCTAGCAGGATAACTGGGATTCTAACCCCAGGACTGTCTTATGAAAAAACTGATTAGTTTAAGTTTTTAGCTACAACATAAAGTAGTCAAAACTGGGTTTATGTGATTCAGTTTTCCCACCTCAAAAAACCTGTATTTTCCTGTACAGGTTCTATAATCTAAAACCCCTGAAAACAAAGGTAACCAAAGTTTCTGGGCATGGGTGACAGGTAAGAATTTTGGTTTGGGATTGCAACACACACCAATTCTCAACTTGCAGTCAAGCTGCAGTTTCTCTTAATCTACAGCGTGGACATTTGCTATGAACAAATGGAGGATGAGAGCTGAGTCTGGGTTTGTAAACTCCATCCTGAAAGCCCTCTAAATGAGCGCTCTCTAGGGAGCCCAACAATGTTCATTTACCATCCCTTCCCCATCCTGCTTCTAAGCAGGGTAGGTGCTCTGTGAGCTTTGCCAAGGAAGCTACAGCACCTACCTTCCCAGTTCTGCTCCTAGCTCAGTACCACCACCAGTCAATCCCTTTCTGTGGGACTTGGCTTTCTCAACTGCAGCACAATTGCTCTACTGTCTTATAACTCTAATTTCAAATGCTTATAGTCGAGCTTCTTAGATGAGACATGAAGTCTACAGAACAGGGAAACATGCTTTAAGACTCTCATGTGTGCAGCAAGAATAGAATTGTTTGCATTCTTACCTTTTTTTTTCTTTTTGGTATTCAGTGAATTTCATCTAGTACTTATGCCTGTTTTGATACAAAAATATCTGCTTCCTATTTTGGATATTTGGTGTGTGCTTGTATGAAATAAATTATTCTAATTTTTATTTTATTAATCAGGAAATATTTGTTAAAGATAAAAAGAGCTTCTTTACCTTAATAAAGCATTTCAACAGTGCTTATACTCAAGCCTTGTTTTGATTTTGCAGAGAAGCAAAAGAACTGTCTGAGGTCATGTGATTTAGTCTTCTGGTAAAAGGAAGCAGGAAAGGGACGTGTGTATCTGGTGAGATGGCTTAGCAGGTATGTGACTTTGAAGCCAAACCCAACATCCTGTGTCTGGTTCCTGAATCCTTTAAGATGGCAGGAGAAAACCAACTCCCCAAAGATGTTCTCTGAGCACCTGTGTCACAGTATGTACACACCTGTACAACTTCTATATAAAAATAAAGCCAGCTAGAGTGGTGCAAGGCTATAATCCCAGCACCAGGGGTGGAGGCAGGAGGATCACGGAGTGTAAGGCTTTCCTTGTTTACACAGTGAGATGGTAACTAGCCTGGGCTCCATGACACAATGTCTCAAAAATAAGTAAGACAATGATTCAAGCAGCTCCTAACTTTATTAACCAGGCATCTAGTGTGAGCAGAAAGCAATTTCAATGGCATCATAACAGCAATCTGTTGTAAAAAGTTTTCCCCGGCCCGTTTTGAGTCCGGGAGGTTTGTGCCTGGTGCGGCCTGCGGCAGCGGTTAGAACCTGATTCGCGCCCGTTGACTTTTCTCCCCCAAAGAAATGAAATCACACACATATCTTTTACACTGTTTGACCCATGTCTTATGCCCATTACTAGCTAACTCTTTCATCCCAATTCAACCCATTTCTATTAATCTGCCCACCACGTTGTTCCCAGCCCGTGGCTGGCCGGTACCTCTACATGTCTGTTCCTCTTGGGGGTCCGATGGAGAGTGACTTAACTCCACCCTCCTTCTACCTGGCTGCCTCTGATTCTCCACCCACTTCTACCGTGCTGTGCATGGGCCGAACAGTTCTTTAATTACATCATACAGAAAACATTCTACCACAACAATCAATTTATTTTTTTAAAGTACCTTTAAAACTTTCTAGATGAGAGCTAACATGCCAGGCAAAGTTCTAATTAGACAAGCTCACTTGATCATTTGATCCTCACAAATCCTCCTAGGAGAACACCATGTCACCATTCTGAGTTTACAGAAGAGGAAACTAAGATCAAGTCACTCGCTCAAGGCTACTTAGCTACTGTGCTGTCATAAGGGAGGATCAAGTTTGTAAGTGGAGATTCTAAACTGAATGTTGAATCTCCCAGAATGATTCAATTTAGTAAGCCTCTACAACACTTGACACCATTGTGCTAAGCAAGTATTTTCTAAAGCAAGTTCATGGTTTTGATAAGATCTGAAAGACTGGGGGGTGGGGGGGGGGTGTCAGGGCTCCTTGAGACTTACAGAGGTTCTGTGAAATAGTCATAGGTAAGACAGTCACTGAATTTTGCTTGACTCAGCTGTGCCAGCCATACTTACTCGAGAATCCTCTCACCCTCATCTTCTTTTATAATGCCTATTAACATTCTATGTTAAGGCAGGCAGAACATTTTATGAACTTGGGCTTTCTAGATTAGAAATGACATACATGATGCTATTCTCCACTAAGTTGTACATAAACATTTCTAAAGCTTGTTTCAGTGATGTGTAACTTACCATCAACAAGATAACAATAGAAGGGAATTCAGTGGGAAGGCTTGACTTCAGAACTCATGTTAATTTTCATCATTCTGCAAGGCCATCTTTGAACTGAATGACTAGACACCTTCCTGCACTTGAGATGTACACTATCCCATGTGATGTCCCTTCAGTTTGACTATAAATTCTGTTTCACCTCAAAGTTCTATTTGTTCTCTAGGGTGAGTCCTCTCATCTCCAGCACACGTCTCTAGTCTCCACAACTGTGTTGTAATTGTCCACATTCAACTACTATTTTCCTTGGTACTCAGATTTCGGAGTTAACAGTCTGTCTTTAATTCCAATGGAGTGGCTGATCTTAGAATCCACAGCTAAATGTGCCTGATACTGCTGTGCTCATTTGAATTCCAATGTCTGTATTTATTCTTTCTCAGTGCTACTAGAACTATGGTTGTTATAGCAGTGTCCGTGTAGGAGTTGAACATTTATCTGAAGAGGCCAAACTTATGTTACATACAGGAAACAATATATAAAGTGCAAAATAATACAAGTTTAAGTCATGCTAGGAACACCAAAAAGAACTTGGGCTAGATTGAAGACAGTTGAGCGCAGAGTACAGGGGACCTAGAATGTGGCAGGCTGGCAGATATGCAAGATTCTGAAAGAGAATGGTCAGGCATATGCTAAAAACACAAACCTCTCCCTAGTTAACTCCTAACTGGCTAGGGTGCACAGAGTATGCTAGTTTTTGCCACCAAAACCAAAACCAAACAAAATCCAGGAGAAAATGAACTTGTAAGGATAGGTTTATTTTGGCCTGTGGTTTCTGACACTTTGGTTTCACAGATGCGTGGCCCCTTTATGTAGCTTCAAATTAAAATGACAATGGAAAGCAGTTGTTCACCTTATGCTGTCTGAAACCAAAAAGGTCCCAAAGTACTTTTCTAGGCCACACCCTTAATGGCTTATGTTCTTTCCACAAGGCCTCACATTTTAAAGGTCCATCACCAACCAATAAACCATGAATAGGAGCAAATCTTCAACATACTTACCTGAAGAGATCATTTACGATCCAAACTATAGCAGGTGGGAAGATATAAAGAGACTGAAGACTCATGTTCTTGTCCTCCAAACTGTGGTGGGCGTAACTTATTGTCAACTTGACTGGATTGAGAATCACCAAGAATACATAATTCTAGGCATGTGTATGTCAGGTAGGTCAAGACCCACTGTCTTAGTTAGGGTTTATCTTACTGTAAAGAGACACCATGACCATGGCAACTTTTATACAGGAAAACATTTAATTGGGGTGGTGGCTTAAGGTTCAGTCCATTATCATCACGGTGGGGAGCATGGTAATAGTGTACTCCCACACTGAAACACTTCTTCCAACAGGGCTACAACATCATCAACAAGGCCACATCTCCTAAAAGTGCCAATCCCTTTGGTGGGCATTTTCTTTCAAACCACCACACCCACTCTTAACATAAGATGGGTCCAGACTACATTCAAAACAAACAACAAAATCAGGACAAGAGAGCATGGGGTGCAACAACATTCACCCCTACTTCTTCACTGTACATGCAATGTGTGTGACTAGTCACCTTTGTGCCTCTCTCACAGTAATGGACAAAGCCCTTCCTGAAGTTACTTTTGTCAAGTACTTTGTCACAGCAATGAGAAAAGTAACCAATATAACAAGGAAATAACATATCCCATCCCATCTTGTGAGACTATAACTCAGAAAACATCACTCATACCTGGATGGCATTGCTCTACCACTGAGCTACACCTTTAGCACTAAAACTGTTTTCTGCCTTATCACACAGCAATGAGGTCAAATACTACTGGCTCTATTTATGTGACCCTGAAAAACTCACCATCTCCACTCCTGTATCCTCATCTGAAAAGAAGCCTTCATATCTTCCCACCTGCTATAGTTTGGATCATAAATGATCTCTTCAGGTAAATATGTTTAAGGTTTGCTCCTATTCATGGTTTCTTGGTTGGTGATGGACCTTTAAAATGTGGGACCTTGTGGAAAGAACATAACTAGTATAACATAAGGAACTACAGATATTACCGTGTTTACTAACAGGCTAACTACCTGGCAACAGAATAATACTCAGAGCTCTATGGGTTTTGTTTAAGACAGGGTTTCTCTGTCTAGTCCTGGCACTCTGTGTACCAGACTGGACATGAACTCACAAAGATCTGGCTGCCTCTGCCTCCTGAGTGCTGGGATTAAAGATATGTGCCACTACCAACCCAACTACACTCTGAACTTTAAACTGCTTCATCACCCTGCACTGTATAGGGTGAAGGAAGTTGCTTTGAGAACTACGTGGTTAGCTGGCTTTTCGAGAAGCCAGCAGACAACCTAACTTGCCTACAGACTGCTCTAGCTGGGCCTCCTCAATACTGCCACTGCCACCTGAGGCCTAACCATTTCCAGTGTCTGAGTGACTTGTAGGTATGACCTACGCATCTGGGTAAATTACTGGTAACTTTTGTACAATCCAGGGCACTTTCCAAATGATAACTACTTTAGGACTAGAGAAAAATGTCATCTTCTGCAGAAAATATAGAAGGCCATTCATACTGAATGCAAGACTGAAACTCTCCTTTACAGCTCAGAAATTTTTTTTATTTTTTAAAAAAAAAAATTCTGAGCTGTAAATTGTAAAATGGTAAATTTTTTTTTTAAAAAAAAATTTCTGAGCTGTAAAATGGCTAGAGATGTAGGTCAGTTGGTAGAGTGCTTGTCCAGCATGCATAAAGCCCTTGGTCTAATCCACAGTACCACATAAAACTACCCATAGTAGATTATGCACATGGGAAGTTGAGGCAAGAGGATCAGAAGTTCATGGTCATTCTCAACTACAAGGCAAGTTTCAAGTTTGAGGCCAATCTGAGATACATGGGACACTACCAACACTCCCCCCCAACACACACACATACAAAAGAGATCTGAAAAGGAAAAGGAGGAAAGCCTAAAGTTGAAGAACTTAAGGTGTTGGGATTTTGGTTTGTTTGTTTTATTTCTGTCCCAAAGTTTGTTATCAGATAAAAGTCAAACTTACTTTAAAGGGAAAAGGACAACCCAAGTTAGAGAAAGATCAGCATGATATAAGAGAATGTGAACCAAGTCAGTGTATGTAACTGTGAAAATACCAGAATGAAACCCATTACAGAGTACATCACCAACAAAAATGTCAAGTAAACAAAGGCCCAAGCAACCCTACGGGTAGGAAGGCATCCCTGGCCAGTTTGGCCTGGGTCAGACTAGATGTTCCTCTCATTTCAGCCTGTCCAATGGCTCATAACCACTTCTTTACCTCGGTGATGGATTTGCTTGGCCCACAATTCTCAATAACAGCATAATAAAATGTAAGTCAAGGTTGTGGAAAGCCATCCTGTGAGTTTAACAGCAGTTATCTTTAACAGAGCTGCTGAGACTACTTGAAAATGACTTTCATTTGAGACTCTAGTTACTCCTTCCCATTCCTTTCTCCCAGTTGTAATTCTAAACTAGGGAGCTATGTTGTCCTGGTTAGACTTGAGTTGTAGAATGTATAGTATGGATGCCATATTCTATGCTGAGACTGTCTGGTAGTGCTGCTGCTTTGGGTGGCATTTAAGGAAGCCCAACAAACTCATTGGCTCAAGGTGGAATCATTACTTTGGTTCATTGTTAGTGCCTTCTCAAGGGTGAGATGTTGTTCACATCTTTACAGTAAAAGTTCACTGACACTCAGAAACTTATAAGGTAAGCAGGGAGTATCTCCTGAGACTGAACCAAACATGTAGTCATATATTCGAATCCTGAGGTCAGGGACAGACTTGCTAGAAGTAAGGCTAGGACTGATCCCAAGCCACCTAACTCCCAGGCTCCTTTCTTGTATTTCTAGGCTTTAGTTACAAAGGCCGCCATGTTCTTCTAGGGAATTTCCCTCTTCCCATTCTCCCATTCACAGGTAGACTTGGTAACTGCTCTTAACTCTGCCAAGCTGGTTCTGACAGTCTAATTATGGGCATCCTGAAAACATAATCTCTATGCAACAGACTAGAAACAGGTTGGTTTAAACCTGCTACTTTGAAAGGGTACTTAAGGGGCTGGTGAAATGACTTGCAGAGAACCCAGGCTCTGTTCTCAGCACCTGGGGACGCTTATACACACCTGTAATTCCAGCTCCAGGGAATCCAATGCTCTTGTCTAGACTCTGTAGGCACCTGCACTCTTGTAGATATTTTTACACATATATACACAAAGCTACAAAAATAAATCTTGAAAGGAAGGGAAGAATAGGCTTACAAAGCATCAAATCTGCGTTTTAAAAAGCCCATACAGTTTTTACTTTGTCTTATTTAAAAAAAAAAAAAAAAAAAAAAAACAACTTACTATTTCCATACACTTCATTCCTTTAAGAGCCTAATAATAAGTGTGATGTGGCATCTAGTAATCTTGATAATAAGCTGTTAGCAATTTAACAGCTAATCAAAAGGGAACCAACTAAGGAATCCATGTATATATGTGTAGCTCAGTGAATTTTCAAGGTCAATTTTCACAAATTCTCTGGTTTCACTTTGGAAGCAAACCTACTCATACTTCCAAAAAATTGATCCTAATACTCATAGGAAATGAAATTTGAATCTCAGTGAATGTGTCCTGGGAGGCTTACTTGTTTTCTGAGATACCATGGAATCAAATCTTCAGGCAAAATTATTTCAGGTCTTGTGATCTCTGAGAATAAATGAAAGAGTACTTCATATGACCTTTACCTAACTTTAGTAAGAAGGATGTTTTACATGTAAAGTTACAACTCAGCATACCTAGGTACTTAACTTTTCCCAAAGAGTATATCAATTACTACTTTGTAAAAATAAATAAAGCACAATGCTTAAATGACAACGATCTCATTTTCCGTGGCTTTGCTGGGTAATTTTAACTCAGGGTCTCATGAGGCTGTAGTCAAAGTCACCAAGGGCTGCAGTCATCTAAGACATCCCTCGTACTGGAAGAGCTGCTTCCATGGTGGTTCTCTAACATACTGGTTGGCAGGAACCCTCTGCTTCTTACCCCTTGATCCTCCATGGAACTGCTTGGGTAGCCTCAAAATTCAACCGCTGGCTTGCCTCAAAGTGATTGAGGAGAGAAATAGGAAAGAGCAATGACTTTTAATGCCCCCTTATGTCTTTATTCATTTGATATCTCAGATTTCAGGTACTCAGGAGGAAAACTGAAGCTCCATGTCTTCAAGAGAAATGAATCAAAGAACATGTGCAGAAATTCAAAACCACCAGCCAGCAAGAGCATTAGCTTTTCACTTGTTATACTGCACCAGGGCCTACTGTACTATTTTCTTCTCCTTCCTTTTTTCTCTCTCCATATCAAATATCTACCCCACACCGAGATGTGTATTCATATATCTTTCTTTCCTAGACAGAGACTAATCCAAGGTAAAATAATATTTAGGATTCTATCCCTACCTAAGAACTACATAATCAGGATAAAAATTGTAACATGCCTGTAATACATATATTCAACACATATATACAATATGTACATATACATAAATATAATGTGTATATATACATATACATACAATATACATATATAGTAATCCTTGTTGCTTCCACCTAGTGGATGAAAATGTCATGGAAGAGGATTAAAATATATATATTTACTTCAAAGCCAGCAAGATGGCAGCAGGTAAAAGTGCTTTTCACAAAGCCTGACAGCCTCAGTTTGATCCTAGGAAGTCATGTTTAAAGCAGAGAACCAACTCCTGTACGTTGCCTTCCAACTACAACAGGTGTGGCCTCCTCTAACACAAAATAAATAAGTAAATAAGTGTAAATAATGTTTTTTTAAATGTTTACTTCAGGCTGGAAAGCTAGGTGAGTATTAAGAGTACTTGCTACTCTTGTAAAAGACCTAGGTTCTGCTCCAAGCACCCACATGTACATGTGCCCCCTAGTGGCCACTTCCTCTAGCCAGGCCACAAACTCCTCAAACAGGAGTAGTTTGGGACCAAATGTTCTGACGAGAAGCCCTGTGGGCACATTTCACTGCATCCAAATTTTCTGACTCTGGGATGACAAGACAGTGAATTTGGATTAGGATAATACAGCAATTCTTTAAAATGTTTCTTCTCTTAAGATAAAAGTAGTATAGAAACTTATAGTGATGCTACTTAGATTCTAGAAGTAAAAAAAAAAGAGAATTCACATGTTTTTAAAATGAGGAAGAAGGAGCTGGGGAGATGGCTCAATGGTCAGAACATCTGCTGCTGCTCTTGAAGAGGACCCAGTTTGGTTCCCAGTACTCACATGGTGGTTCACATTCACCCATGACATAATATCATTCCAGGAGATCCAACACCTTCTTCTGGTCTCTGCAGGTACCAAGCATGCACATGATGCAAACGTGCAGGCAAAATACTTATACACACAAAATAAAACTTAAAAAAAAATCTTTGATGTGGGATATCTTTCTGTATGCTGTGAATTATCATTGGATAAGAAAAGAACTGTTTTGGCCTATGGCATCTTAGAAGCAGGTGGGAAACTGGAGCATAGCTAAAGGGAAGGAGGTCGCAGTCAGACAGAGATGACAGCAGATGCAGAGGAATGAAGACCAGAATGCTGCTCTAGACAAAGGTAACAAGCCACATGGCTAAACAAGACAAGAAATAATGGGTTAAGTTAAGATGCAAGAGCTAGCTAGCAATATGCCTGAGCCATAGGCCAAGCAGCATGTAATTAATATAAGACTTTGTGTGATTATTTGAGGCTAAGCGGGAGCAAGGCTGAGTGGGCCTGAACCTTAGGGCTAGGCCAGAAAAGACAAGCCAGAAGCTTCATACTGTAAATCTTAAAAACAAAATCAAAACCAACAACAACAAAATTAACACACTCAGGGGAAGGAGGTAAACTTGGTAAAGAGATGTTCCTCTAAAATCCAGACCTACAGAGTAGCTTTGGAGAACGTACAGAATCCTCTGGTCATCGAGAAAGTCAAAGAGTGACAAATAGCTATGTGTGGCACAGCATGCCCATAATCTGAGCACTACAGATAGCTAGGTGTGGCAGAGCATGCCCATAATCTGAGCACTAAAAGTAGATGGATCTATGAGTTTCAGTTCAGCCTAGTCTACAAAGCGAGACTTGTCTCCAAAATCAAACAAGAAAAGTGTAAAAAATAATTTTGAGTTCAGTGTCTACACCAGTCACTATGGAAAGTATTTTCACTACACTGCTTAAGAACTCTCCAGAGCCTGGCAATTTGTCCCTCCCCTCACCCTCAGAGCTGTGACTCCCCACAGAGATAACAAAAGACCAGAGGGCAGAAAGGTACATACAGCTAGTGTCAGCAATGTTTCCTATCAAATCATGGTTTACACATGTGCACATATTTCTAGTCTCCCCCTCCCTCTGAAAACATTTCCTTTGTTTTCAGGCTGAATCTGCAGAGATGCCCAAATCACTAGGTAACAGCATCCTTACATAAATAGAAACAATGAGAACCTGGAATAGTTACTAAGGATGAATTAGTATTGAGCTGCTAGCAAGTAGCTTAATACATTGCTTCTTGCTTCACACTGTAATAATTTAGATGTGAAAGTTACTCGTGTCTGATGAAAATTCTGGAATTCATTACACTTGAGTGAAGTATTTATGGTTTCCCCTGTGACATGGCATCATTTAGTTTTGCAAGCTCTCCAAATGACACAGTTGCAGAGCCTCTTTCAGCTGGCTTTGCCTGAAAACAATAAAAATGAAAGATATTAGATAAAGATAAGCCCCGCCCTGAGTGACCTCAATCATGTTATACATGATAAAATATACCCTAAGTCAATCAACAATGGAAAACAAACAGAAATATAAACTCTCTAAGAAAAGTGATGCCTTAATAACATTACCTGAGAGTCATGATATTTCCATCCTATCATATGGTAGATCTGGTATGTGGCAGGTATGGAACCATCCTCATTTCCATACATTTCTGAAAAGATACTCATGGTTAAATTCTGAAAGCAGTCAGGTAAGAAAAAGTATCTGCTCAAGAACAATCAGCTACTTCAAAGAGTTAAATGGGTACTAAGATAGCTGCAGAATAAATGGCTCACACAAGAAGTCTTAACACAGAGAAGCTGACATTATGGAAACAAGAGCTGTATGGACACAATACAGCAATACAGAATCTGTGTTTTGAGAGGAGGAAAAATGGATAATGCCTTATAGGAAGGAAATAGCACTGTGGAGCAAACACCACACAGCACAAACCCTTACTGCTGGTAGTCCATTAGTACAGGTAAAAGAGTGGGCAGCTCACCTCTGTAAACCGCTGCAGCTGCCAGCATCGTGTCTCGGTGCAGCAGAGCCTTTCTGTTCCAAGAGCAGTTGCTCTCACCCATACCTAAAAATAGACTACAGACAGTTTGAGAACTGCAAATACCTGGGTAGCTCAGTATAAAGACACGATACATCTTATCTTATCCAACAAGGTAGCTATCCTCAGCCTCATCCACCTTTAGATTATAGCTAAGCTGCTTACCGACTGGAACAAAACTGCCTGAAGCCTCCTCATTATTAAGTCAGGTAAGAAATTCTCAGGAGGAAAGCCCTAGGATGCTTCTTCCCACAACAGCCACAGTCTATAGTAACACAGCTCAGCAAAAGCCACAGACTCCAGGAGGGTTGCAGCATTGACAAGTATCTTTCAAAGAAAACCACATCTTATACCCCACCCCTTGTAGCTGTGACGTTGTGACAATGCAACCTCCAACCAAAACAAAAAAACATTGGTGGCCAGAGAGATGGCTTAGTGGTTAAGAGCACATACTGCTCTTCCAGAGGACCTAAGTTCAATTCCCAAAATCTGTATCAGAGGCTTATAACTTCCAGTAACTCCACTTTTGAAGGATCCACTGTCCTCTTCTGGCCTCTGTGAGTATCCACACATGTGTGGATATGCTCAGAGACACACACATATACATAAAAACAAATCTTAAAAACATATTTTAGACCTATCTTAAAAATATTCTCACACAGTGAGTGTCAATCACACCAGTGACCAAAAGTAAACTAGGGCTCACATAACAGTGAGGATGGACTCAGTACTTTAGTTTGGGCTCAACTTTCCACTGGCTTCCTTACACATCACAGGTAGTAAATACATACACCACACAGACAGCACCACTACACATCTATCAATCCAAACAACCGATACTTGTATAAGATTATTAGGCACATGCCACCTCTGTATGTCTGACCCAGCTCAGCTTTAGAAAATTCAAGAGCACTCTACAGAGCATCAACAGCAACTCCACTGCCTTACTAGTCCTCCCTTCCTCAGGACCATGCACTGCCTTACTGAGCACCTCCTTTCTTTCTCAAGTACTGAAAAGAACCTGGACTCTGGGATCACACTTGATAGAACCTAAGGATGATTCAGCCTTTATCAAACCCAGTTTTTCATCTTTAAATTGGGATATCTTATAGTTCACTGTAGGGAAGCTTTACTGATGACCACCTACCAAAGACATCTATGATGGCAGATTCAACCAGAGCTTGGAATAAGACCAGCTGGCAGGTAACTATAAGATTCTTGTGTTTTCACATTTGATCCTGGCCAAAAGGCAGAGATTTCTCATAGTGTTTTTAAGGTTAAGTTCAAGTGCTTACTAAAACAAACTTCGATATGTTATGAGTATTGCCTTAAAAAAGAAATGGAACTTACCTTAAAACTACTGTGAAAGCCTCGAAAATTTCTCATGTATTCATCAGCTGGTGATGCAACTTGCTTGTAAAATTAGATCAATACTCTGGACTTTTCCGTGAATTAATAATAATGGTACTAAAATGAGGTAAACCTCAACTATTCAGAAAAGAAGCACCAAACAGACATAGAATACAAAACCAACTGGGGAGATACCATCTTCCATTTGGCGCAACCACCCCCTGCAAGCACGCCAGCTCTTCTAACTGCCCTTGCCCTTGGACTTTTCCCACTGAATGAATAGCTGGAACTCGAGGATGATATGAATGAATGAAGCTGTCTGCCACCACTAACTACAACTGGGAAAGTTTCTTACTGTATGTGCTTCAGTTTCCTCATCTAACAGGACAGACTGATCACACTAGTTCCAGTCTTACCCTCCTATAAGCCATGCTTTATAAGCATTCAAACAGTGCACTTCTACTATACTCAAATCTGACTCATCTCTGTAGAAAATTCTCAGGATAACTATAAGGCTCATGTGAAATAAATCTAGAAACTTCTGATCCTCCATCATTCCCCATCATCTGCCTCTTCTATACACTTAAACAATATGACCATCATAGTTCCCCTAACAGAAGATGAGGATATACATAACCTGTATCTTGCTGCCCCATGATTTTATACACACTCATCTACATGCCACCCTCCAAATGTTCCCTACTGTTCAATCCTCCTTAACAACTCACACTTGAGTATGTAACTCTACCACTGGCTAAGGAGTTGGCACACATCAAATGCTCAATAAATAGTAAATGAATAAATATAAAATCTAGTAGTTAATATTTTGACTAGTTTCTCAAATAGTTTTTTTACACATTTTTATATAATTCTTCTTAATCCATCTGTAGATTAAAAAAAAAATCAAAGACATGTGACTTTTGTAAATGGCCTCACAATAGAGAATATATCTGTCTAAAGGGTATGCATTAGGAACAGTTCCTCAAAATGTAAGACTTATTTAAGACCTTGGGAGACAGGCACTACCAGTTGGGAAGGGGCCTGAGGCACCCTTCTATGGAGCTAGAAAGGTTTTAAAACTTGGTCTAGAAGGTGGTTAAAAATAGAAACAGTGACCTGCCTGAAGACCATGTATGGTAGTTTGAAGAGAATAGCCCTTGAATGAGAATGACCCCCATAGCAGGATATTAATGCTTGGTTGTTGGAGAATATTATTTTAAGGTATGTTACTTGTTTATGTTGTATTTGCTTAACTCTGTGAAGCTGTGTTACTGTACCTGTCTAAAATATTTGATGGTTTAATAAAGTGCTGAATGGCCAATAGTGAAGCAGGAGAGAGAAATAGGCAGGGCTGGCAGTCAGAGTCTAATATAACACAAAATCTAGGAGGAGAGGGGGAAAGAGCAAGAGAACAAGGAGAGAAGGATGCCAGAGGCCAGCCATACAGCCAGACAAGGGGCAAGAGTAAAAATAAGAGATATACACAAGAAAAGAAAAAAGGCCAGAGGCAAAGGTAGGCAGGATAATTTAAAGTTAGGAAAAGCTGGCAAGAAGCAAGCCAAACTAATGCTGGGCATTTATAATTAAGAATATGCCTCCATATGATATCTATTTGGGAGCTGGGTGGAAAACTCCCTCCCCCACCAAGCAAAAACAACCAACAACACTTGGTCCCCAGTTAGTGGATCCGTTAGGAAAGGATTAGGAGGTATAGCCTTGTTGGAGTAGTGTGGCATTGCTGGAGGAGGTGTGTCACTTGGGGTGGGCATAGAGGTTTCAAAAGCCCATGTCAAGCCAGTGTTTCTCCCTGCCTGGCTGCCAGTAGATCAGGATGGAAGCACTCAGCTCCATGCTTGCCTGCATGCCACCAAACCCCCTGCCATGATGATAATTAACTAAGCCTCTAAAACCATAACTAAACTCCCAATTAAATGCTTTCTTTTATAATAGTTGCCTTGGTCATGGTGTCTCTTCACAGCAACAGACTTGTAACTAAGACACCATGTGTCTCACACCTGCCTTCCTATGCCTCTTCCTGACTTCCCTTTCAGATTAGGGCATCTCTCAACCCTCATCAGAGAAGCTTCTGTTTGCAGTAGATAATAACACAGAGACCCACAACTAGCCATGGTGCATAAAATTAGATACTATAGAATGCTTAGTTCTGAATGGAACACATATTATACCAAACACCCTTCTCTAAAGGGTCGGGGATCATTGAGGAAGAGGATGCAGAAAGATGCAAGAGCCAAGTAGTAGATGACAAGAAGGAAACAGCTTCTTCTGGATATAACAGGGTGGCTGTACATTTGAACCAGTGCGGCAGCATGCACAAGACCTAGCAAGTCCAAGCCAAATCAAGTCCCAGCATAGAGAGTAGAGTTGGATATAATCCATTCCCACCTGAGCAGCTATGAGCCATTGTTAGCTGCTAGGAGAGAAAGGGTCAGTTTTCTCTTAAGAGTGGAGCCACTAATAAGCCAACCATAATCCAGAAGGCCACAGATCCAAGTAGCACAAATTGGCCTTGATTGAGGGGTTGGAGGGTGGACAGGGACACAAAACTGGGTGGGAAGGGAAGGTGGGTGGATCTTACAAGAGTCTGGGGAGAGTGACAATGATCAAAATATACTGTATGAAATTCTCAAATAATAAAAATATTTTTCAAAATACAAATAGCTACAGCATTAACGTTATAGCATCTAACTAAACAAAAAGGCTAATTTCACTTATATAAATATAAGGATATATTTATATTTAGTAATATAGTATGGAGATTCTAGGTTTAGTACAACTATAGACAAGGTACTTAGGCCTTGATGTGTTCACCTATAAATCAAAGTATTAGAGAATCTAAGCCAAATACAATGATATGTACTTACAACTCCAGCACATGGGAGGTAGAGGCAGGCAGGCAGTGAGTCTGGGGTCAGTCTGTGATCCAAAGCAAGATCAAGGGTAGCTTAAGGTACATAACCAGACCATCTCAAAAAAATCAAGAGGCTGAAGATGTAGCTCAGTCGTAGAGCACTTGCTTTATATGTGCATGGCTAAAGGTTTCTCGATTCCTAGAAGCACACACTCGTGTGAAGCAGGGGAGCACCCACACATGGAAAGAGAAAAAAAGACTCAGAACTGCAGAGTAATTACTGTATTTCAAAATCAGTGGGCAGTAACCTTTTCCAACTGATAGGTCTAATTTCTTGTCTCTTTCTATTTTCTTTCTTGAAATGAGTCAGGAGCACAGCATTTATTATAGACCAGTACAAAATACATACTCTATTTGAAGAATTATTATTAGAGGCTAAATGAGAAATAAAAAGTTTGTTATGGCTCAAGCTTTTAGATAAAAAAAAGTTCCATAATTTTATCTGTGTTCTTAGTACTTGGGGCAGTGTTCAAAATGGTTGCTGTGTTTTACTATCTTTATCATCTACAGTATAAATCTATAGCCTACAATTCCATATTTCATGATGAAAAAGAACCTTAACGGTAAGTTTTTGGCCATGTGTATTTCCTTATGTTACTATGACAGTGTAACTCCATACTCAGAAGAGTGATAAACATGTGATAAACAGGCAAGTAATGGAAGCAAACAAGCCAGAACCCTATCACTAACAGGCAACTAAAATAAGCAACAGGGTTCAATTATGCCACTCAGATTCAAGTGTTCTCTTTAGCTCTAGCATTTGTTACTTAACACAGGGCAAATCAAGTCACCAAGAAAGCTACTGAAAAAAACAAGTGCAACAATGTTTGTAAAAATCCACTAATCTATAAAGGAACAGGCAAACAATTTTATAAATTTCATTATTTCAAAATATATTACAACTTTCAGAATCAGATGAAGGCTTCCTTAGGTAATTCTGTTTCACAGATCCCAACTTAATTCCAGTCATCAAAATTGGCTATGCTATTAATGAAATGTGGTGTGTGTGGGGGGGGGGGACGAGAGAGAGAAACGGGAGAGAGAGATCATGAACAAGTAGCTCACAAAGGAGAACAGTTGGAAATCTCCCCATAGAAGTTATTTATTTATTATTTATAAGTCACATTCTTCTAAACTGGGAGGTAGGATCTGTGTCACTGTTGTTCCTCAGTAACTTCCTGGCCATTATTTTCTCTACCTGCTATACACCCTCACCCTATAGAGGCTTGTTCCACTTAGCTGTAAGCTTCTGCTCCTGCTTGCTGGTGGATTATCAGCCTAGTCAGTCCCCTCCTTTGCAAGGTCTGGCACCTGGCTCAGTTCTCCTGTGCACCTCTGGTCATGCCACCATTCTGAGAGGAAGAGCTTTTAATGTTAGTGTTGGTCATTCTCTCTACTTTATATCCAATGAGCTTTGTCACGCTACACTTCTGCTTCATATATGAAATATGTCCCACTTCTAGCTGCTTTACCTTCAAACCATTCACCAAGCATCCTATTTTCCGATTTCATTATCCTGCCCTTTCAGCATGATTAAGTATTTCAACCAAAACTATTCTCTGACTGATTGAGACTGTTTAGCTACAACAACTTTCACCCAACTTCTCAGCTAACTTTTGCCTTCTACTTCCTTTTTCTTCCAGGTCACTATTTCAATTATATTTGTGGAGTTACCTTTCACTTTTGAATTTCTGTCATGTAAATAGCAAAACCCCAATCCAAACTGACCCAAACACCTCCATTTGTTGCCAACCACTGTTGATGAGTCTTATTTACTTTAAATAAACTCTTCAAACTCTGTAACATCCCTAGTCAGTGCACCTTTCTCTCCAAAAACTACTTCAGAATGTTTCTACATAATTCTCAAGCTTGTACCTTTATATAGTATTACTTCCTTTGCAACAAAGAAAACAGTGCCACGAGCTGGGAACTTCTTGCAATTCAACACAAACACCTATGTCTACTGGGACTATTCTCTTGCCTTCCATATATGCCTCTCCATCTCCTAGTCAACTATGCTGTAGTGCTATGGGAGACTGAAGTCACTGCAGGGGGTAAGAGGCTCATCAGCAAAGACTGCATTCACTAAATGCTTATTTCACAAAGGCCACATATGATCTACCAAAAACTAGCAAATTTCCCTCCTAAATATCTGAAATATACTTACCCAAATCCAAACACCACCATCTCTTTTAGAAAACTTTACTGCAGGAAACTTCCCTTGCTAATTAATTCTTAAAAATATGAATCTTGGACTGGAGAGAGGCTTGGTGGTTTGGAATACTTGTTGCTTTTGTAGAGGATTCCAGCAACCACATCCATAAGCTTAAATTCAGGCTATGCAACATCGTCTTCTAGCCTTCTCTGGGACCAGGCACACACATGGCACAAATACATACATGCAGGCATAACACGCATACATATAAACAAATCTTTAAAAAATTTTAAAATATTAATAGTATTATGACTTTCTCCCAACTAAAATGCTTGATAAAGGGCAATCCTTCTTTAATTGAGTAATTATTTAATGAAGATCTGCAGTGATGTGGAAGACTCATTTTATTACAGGGAGTAAGAGGATGGATGATCAGCAAAAACACAGATAGTCAAAATTTGTAAGACTGCATTCACCAAATGCTCATTTCACAAAGGTCATTGCATCAGTTTGGGAATACACAGTGGAAAAAATAAACTGAACCCTTGAGGACCTTTGTCTGATGAAGTCAACTATGAAAATTGCCTTCACCGTGGGCATGAACATGAGCAGAGACAAATCAAGAGCTCTCTATTGACACCTGGCCCACTTTTGCAGGTGTGGTATATACCAGGGATACTAAAAATGAACTTTTCAAAAAAGCAATTATAGAGACTTTTGAAGGTCTAAAGGACAAGCCTGGTATAGCTACATGATGCAACTTACAAAGCTAACTGACCCTGGGTCTGATCTAATGATAAGGACCTTCCCTAATTCTGTGCAGGAGACAGCAAACATATGTAGGAAAAAATGCATTACAACACATTAATTTGGGTAGCCCATGCTTGTAACCCAAACTGAAGCAACACAGACCCAAGATTCAAGGCCAGCCTGGGGCCAAACCATGAAACAGTCTCACAAAACAAAACCAATCCCACATTTCAAGAATTTGGGAAGTCAAACTATCAATGTATTTTGGGTAGTGGAGATCAAACTCAGGGAAGGGAAGACAATCTTAAGAGGGTCTGTTATGGTTTAAGCATGGACCCTCTCCCTCCCACAAACATACACACACACACACACACACACACACACACACACACACACATATACACACAGACCACCACCACCGCCAAAAGGCCTGTGTTTAAAATCTTAGTCCCCAGCTGGTGGCACCATTGTGGAAGACTATGGAAGAGGCAAGGTCTAGTGGGTCACTAAGCCTTGAGGACTACAGGCTGGCTCTATGTCACTTGTACCTTTCTGCTATGGGAACTCAATTGCCTCTTTCTCCCATCCCAAAGCCTTGTCTGCTATGGCAGACTGTACCCTAAACACTGAGCAAATATAAACTTCTCCCCAAAACTGCTTTTGCCAGACGTTTGGTCATAAAGACAAAAGTAAGTAATGTGGGGACTTTAAGGTTTTGTGCAGGATCTGATTCTCACTTGCCACCAATCCCATCATTCACTTCTCCATCTCACTCCTCTGCCAAATGCCCCTTTTCTAGTTCCAGCCATGTTCTCTTGCAAAAGGTTTTTGAATATGCTATTCTTTGTGTCTGAGACACACTTCTCTCTCCTTTTTATATGGTTAACTCATCTTTATTTCTTTAGAACATGGCTCAAATGCCATTTTCTCAAACAAAATTTCTTTACCACCCCAGAGCAGGATCTATTTGCAACTAAACCCTCAATCCTAAACTCATTAAACAATCTAAAGCTTGTAATGTTTTTAAATATGGGTGTGTATGTAGACGTGTGTGTGCATGCTTAGACCTGACAGAAAATGTTGTTACTGAAAGTCACTTAAGTATTTTACCACAAGTGAGCCCTTCAACAAATTCCTCCTTTATTATTCCAGAAACAGTCATAGTACTATAAGCCTCCATTCACAGCACTAACCACAAATCTAATGAACTCTTCTTTATGACTTCTGCCTAGTGTCTCCTCCTCCATTTTATACCATAAGCTCTAAGACAACAGTGTGCTTTCTCTACAGGAATAGATTCCTAGTGGTTACCCCATCTCTGCATAGAGCACACTGTCAAAGTGCCTCTTAAATGGAGTCTACAAATGCCTTACCTTTTAAATCTTCCATCAATTCAAACATCCCAGGATAGTTAACTTGAATTTCATCAGTATCCTATTTTTAACAGAAAAAAGTAATATTCACGTGGCAATCACAAACAAATAAATAAAAAAAATCAAGCCTTGAAAAGGAGCTATAATTATTTCTCAGATCAATCTCTCATAGTAGGCAGGAAATTTCTCTTATCACAGCCTTACTAGTACTGGGTAAGTGCCCACCACTGAGCTCTAGCTCAATCAAAAATTGTCTTATTTTTAATATTCTTTACGAATGTTCCAGGAACTTGAATAACTGGTGCCAGTTTCTTCTTTGAAAACAAAATGAAATAACTCAGTTTACACTGTGAAGGTTATTTATTTATTTATTTTGAGAGAAGGTCTTATGATTAGCCTAGATTGTTCTGGAATTCACTATGTAGACCAAACTGGCCTCAAATTCAGTGATGTGCCTACCATTGCCTCTGATGAGATTAAAATCCTTTGCCACCATGCACAGCTTGTTGTTGCTTTTGTAAAGCATTTCCCAAAGGGGTGTGCTATTCCTGCTACTACAAGACCAAGTCAGGCATGGAATGGACAGAGCAAGTTCCTATTCAATCTCCCAACTCCAAACACCCATTTAACATAGAGAGGACACATTAGATACTAAGCTGGAAAGAAAAGAAATGTCAGCTTGACACAATGAAGAATCTTGTGGAAAGAGAGCATCAACAAATGATTGTCTCTATCAGGTTTGCACATGGGGGCTGTTGTGATAAAAGGAGGACCCGGCCCACTGAGGGTAGTACTATTCCCTGGGGGCTGGGTATAGACTGTAGAAGAGTGGAGAAAGTTTTAAAAACATTAGTGAGTAATAAGTATCCACACATCATTTATTCTCTTTCTGTATGACTGTACTGCTTCAAGCTCCTGTCTTGAGTAGAGGGATGAAGCATCAGATGTCAGGAAGAGACTTCCTTACACTTTAAACCTTGTTCTTTCTCTATATCCCGTGTGCTATTCAGAATCTGTTTCTTCTACACTTCCTGCTTATGGAACCTCCCTGTAAAACTCTCCACCCTGACTGAAACACAACATGTGCTACCTCAACTAAGCCTAGACTTAGAGAATGTAGTCATTTTTGTCTGCCTGAATTGAGAATGTGGTAGGGACAATACCAATGCCGCTATAATGGATATTCATTATCACATTTGTAGTTATCTAATCCCATATTACACCTAGCTTGGATTTAAAGATTCTAATGAAGTATTATTTTCAGAAAGTCTCCCTCAAAGGGGTTGGAAAGATGACTCAGCAGTCAAAGCCCTGAGTTTCAGTCCTGGAGCCTACAGTAGAAGGAGATCTGACTCCCAAAAGCTGTCCTCTGGCCATGGCACACCTTCCTCCCTCTTATAAATAAACACAGGTTATTTAAAGAGAAGTCTCTTCATAAATTTTGGTACATTTTTTGAAGCTACTTATCTTGGAATCTAAATACTAAAGAGTTTATATTCCTGACGTTTCAGTTATGCACACTGAAGATAGTAAAAACTCCCACCCTAGGAAAAAAAAAAAAAGAAGAAGGAGGAGGAGGAGAAGGAGGATGAGGAGGAGGAGGAGGAGAAGGAGAAGAAGAAGAAGAAGAAGAAGAAGAAGAAGAAGAAGAAGAAGAAGAAGAAGAAGAAGAAGAAGAAGAAGAAAAGGAGCAAGAAAACTTGTCCCAAGCAATAAAATAGTGGGTCACTTGGTTCTCCTGACACTCACCACAGTCAGAGTATTGAAGCCAGCCCTCCCAAGCAGATGTCCTAGGTCATTGACAGCAGTGAAAGGAGAAATGTGTGGGGAGAATCCTCCTTCCCTTTCCGTTTCCGCTAACTGTAACGAACACCGAAGCTCATAGAGCGTGTCACCTCCAAACATCGCACCAACAAACACCCCATCTGGTTTTAAGACATAATGAATCTGTAATAAATATTAACAAAACTATTCAAATTTTACAGACAGAAACATCATAACAACATGTACCCAAGTTAACATTTTATGACAACCAATCTTATTTTGCCAAGTAAATAACATTAGACAAGAATCCTAGAGTCACTTCTGCATGGTGTGTAGTAATGTTGTACAGTAATGACAAAGACAGACAATACATTCACTAAATAATAGAGTATCTATAAGATGTTTTCAAATTTTATTAAGATACAACTTGCTTTTTACAGTAACAAAATACTACAAGAACAAAACATTTAAAGAATGATAGCTCACCAAAATTATTGTGCCTTCTAAAGAGTAATTTTGTAAGACATCCCACCAACAGATAGAATTTATTTCCTACTCCTTTAATCTGACTCATGAGTTTCAGCCTAGTGTAAGCCGGTTCTTACATGTGTCTGCAAGATTCCTTCAAACTGTTCTCTTGGAACACTCCCACTTGACTACACCATGGTCTATCCACCACTCTCTATTCACTGATAAACAATAATCTACAACCATTTATCCCACACTTACTGAGAGTAATGCAAAGGACAGACAAGTTCCTGCCCAAAAAAAAGTTCATAGGCAATAAAGGGAGAGAAGGAATTTTAATAAAAATATACATTGTAGTTAGTCAGTGGTAGTGCATACGTTTAGTCCCAGCACTAAGGAGGTAGAGGCAGGCAGATTTCTGAATTCAAAGCCAGCCTGGTCTACAAAGTGAGTTGCAGGATAGTCAGGGCTTTACAGAGAAACTCTGTCTTAAAAAACAAAAACAAACAAACAAAAATGCTTTGTGATACCAATATTATTTTACACAATGGTTAAACCTTTCATAAATATAGGCAACACTACAACGAATTGTTCTTAAAGTTCTCAAAAAATGTCACCAAATGGTATATATTTGTACGTCAAAGAGAGTACCAAGTGTACTTGGTCCAAAGAATATTATAAATTTTTGGTTTCATTCCATTCCCTGTCAGACTGAGGAACAGTGAAAATAGAAACATTTGTCAGTGTGTGATAATTAACTAACACAGAACTAAGACAATATAAGTTTTCTCACCTGTTCAAGTGCTCTAGGAAGGTCATTTACCCAGTGCAAACTAAAACAGAAACACACAGTTGCTTAATCTCAATTAGTATCACTAGGCTAAAATCACAAAAAAAAGTATTAAACTTTGAAATCTGAAATTAAATTGTTTCCTATACTTCCACAACTCTGATTATTACTTTTACAGTCTTGATACTTTTGCTTTTTCTAGAATGTTATATATAGTATACATTTTTTTTTAAAATAATCTTTCATTTGGTAACATGTGTCCTGCATTCTTATGCTCCTACAGCTTCTTTCTTTTTAGTGCTAAATAATTCCACTGTCGAGATGTACCACAATACAATCACTTAGTACTGAAGGACATCTGTGCTGGATAGTTTCATGTCAACTTGACACAAACTAAAATCATCTCAGTGGAGAAAACCAATTAAGAAAACAGCTGCAGGCAACAAGATCAGGCTGTAGACAAGTTTGTAGGACATTTTCCTAGTGATCAATGGGAGAGTGGCCAGCACACTGTGGCATCACCCCTGGGCAGGTGCTCCTGAGTTCTGTAAGAAAGCAGACTGAGCAAGGCAAGGGAAGTAAAGCCAGGAAGCAGCACTCCTCCATGGCCTTTAATCAACTCCTGCCTCCAGGTTCCTGCCCAACATCAGTTCCTGCCCTCACTGCTTTTGATGATGAACTTTACATGGAACTGTGAGTGAAATAAACTCTTTCTTTTCCAAGTCACTTTGGTCATGGTTTTTCATCGTAGCAACATTAATCCTAAGACAACATCTTAGTTGCTTCCAAGTTTTAGCAATTAGTAATAGCTGCAGTGGTAACAGTATTTGTTGCTCTTGCAGAAGATCAAGTTCAGTATTTAACACCCAAATAGTGGCTCATAATCATCTGTAACTCCAGTTCCAGAGGACTCTACATCTACTTCTGGCCTCCACTGGCACCAGTCATCCATCTAGTGCACATACATACATACATACACCTAAAATACATACATAAAGTAAAATAAAAAAATCTGAAAAAATTTTTTCAAATATTTCAAATATGAATAATGTATTATTCATATTCATGACTTTGCATGGATTAAGTTTTCATTTCTTTGGGTAAATACCAAGGAGTATAAATGCTAGAGCCTAAAAAAGTTTGTTCACGTTTCAGGAAATCATCAAATAAATAGTCTTTCAAGGTGTCTATACCATTTTGCATTCCCACCAGCAATGTGTAAGAGCTCCTGCTGCTCTACACCCTTGTCAGCAGTTGGTGTTGTTAGTGTTTAGATTTTTTCTATTTTAATAGGTAGAAGGTAATCCAACATCTTTTAAATTGATGTTAATCAAAACAAAGCTTCTAAACTCATACATAAGAAAACCTTTAAATCTCATGTTTTCTGCTGACTCTTTTCTCATGTATGACAGCAAAGAGGTTTAGCAAACTATATGGAGAAACCTGGAATAAAAAGAAACTTAAGGCACTACATCATATTTCCACTAGGGTGTCCTGAATCCATAATGGTTAAACAGAAGTCTCTTACAGTTTATAAACTAAGATAATCAGTTTGTAACTAAAAAGAATGTACTCTATCATAGTGAAGAGAGTGCTTGTCTTTAATCCAAGTCCTTAAATTAATTCCAGGTGAGGTAGAAGTTGGGAATGGATATTAATCCATTATCCATTCCTATCCTAAGAGTAAAAGGTTACAACATTATTTAGACCTACACACACACACACACACACACACACACACACACACACCTGTATGTGTGTACACATGCATGCATGCCTGCACATATGTGCAAGTAAAGGCCAGAGGCGAACCTCATGCTTGCTTCTCAGGTTCTGACCATACTGTTTTTTAAATAGGGTCTCTCACTGATCTGGAACTCATAAAGTAACACTGAGCTGCTGCTGGCTAGGGAGCCCCAGGGATCTGCCTGTCACTGCCTCTCCAGGGCTGGGATTACAAACATGTGCCACAATGCCGACCTTCTATGTGAGTTTTGTGAATCAAACTTACATCTTCATGCTTATGCAGCAAGCACTTTACCAACCAAGGTAGCTCTCCAGCCACTGTAATATATTTTTTAAAACTACAAATGAATTACTAATTACTAACCTTAAGCTGCTAACTACCAGGTCAAATGTATTTTCTTGGAAGGGAAGAAATTCTTCATCAGCTAAAACATTCACAGTTGGAATATCTGTTTCTAAGGCATTTTTCTAATGGTAAAAAACAAAAGTACAACATATTTAAACAGAATTCCAATTACTAACACAATCACTGTTCAACACTGTTAATTATTCACTCAGCAGTTTCTACCAAAAAACAAAACATAAAATATGGCACACAAAAGGCATCAAAAGTTCTTCTTAAATAACAGCCACTCCAAAATATTTAAGAAATACATCCATTCACACTAAAACATATTTCAGGCAACTAAACATTTCTGTGCAGTAAATGAAGCCACAAAGTACAAGATGAAAATCTGGGTGACTTTTATACTCTTTTTTTTCTTATTATTATTAAAAATATTTCTTTATTATGTATACAATATTCTTCCTGCAGGCCAGAAGAGGGCACCAGATCTCATTATAGATGGTTGTGAGCCACCATGTGGTTGCTGGGAATTGAACTCAGGAATCCTGGAAGAACAGCAAGTACTCTTAACCCGAGTCATCTCTCCAGCCCCGACTTTCATACTCTTAAGATTTTTTTTTTAAAAAACCTATATGAACATGACTAAAATGTTAGAAACTGCAAATGAAAATATTGATGTTTTATGACTAATTAAAAAAAACTTCTAATATGCAATGTAACCGAAAAGTGAGAAAATACATATTAAAATTATGAAAGGTTAACATCTCTAAAACATAAACTCTTACAAATGACCTGTGGGGAAAGTGGCATGCAAAAGCTCAAACCAATGAAGGTGAAAGGATGGACATGTTAAAGTTATTTTAAAAATGCAAAGTTAAGGAATACCAATGAGGGTGTCTGATCTGGGGTACTGCCAATACTAGGAAAGGCAGAAAACAAATAGATCTCTGTGAGTTCAAGGCCAGCCTGGTCTACACAGCTGTTTGAGGACAGCCAGGGCTATTACGAAGAGAAACCCTGTCTTGAAAAAAACCAAAAGGCAGGAGGGAGAGAAGGAGGAAGAAAAGAAAGAAATACCAACAAGGGGCTGAAGAAACAGTTCAGTAGGTAAAAGCACTTTGTGTTCTTTACAGAGGACCCAGGTTTAATCCCTACACCCGAAGAGGCTCACCATCATCTGTAACTCCACTTTTAAGGAATCCAGTGCCTTCTGGTTTCCACAGGCACCATGTACACAGAGGCATGTACATGATGCACATATATACAACCAGGCAAAACATTCATACACACTAACTAAAAATAAGTTTTGAAAAAGAAACACACTCTGAAAAAGAGAAAGAGAGAGCAAGAGAGAGAGAATATCAGAGAAAGACAGAAAGAAACTGACTGATAAATGGCTAAAATCCAATAATCAAACTATTTATCCACAACTATTTTACTGAACTAATAATCAAAGATAGAAAAAAATAAAAGTAATTTTTAAATTTTAACTTATATGGTTAACAAAAACAAAAGGAGCTAAATCAGTGTTATCAAATAAAAGAATAAAAAAGCACTTTCAGGTAGAATCCTCATTCATCTTTCTAGGGACAATCAATCTGGAGATATATACTGGACATAAAAAATAAATGAATAAATTAATTCTACCAATAATTTATCTACAGGCAAAAGCAAACAAAGCAAGCACATAGTTACTTTACATATGCTTACAGCATAGACAGTCACTGAGAAAGAAATCTACCATGTGATACTCACATACTGGCAGGCTATGTAGTCATTTTAAAAAAAGGTACACGCACATCAGCAACACTCCATTTTAGAAAATGCAATGTAAATATAATACTGTTTATGTGTACTTGGGGAACAGAGGTAGTTACATTTATAAAAGTGGGAGACCAAATACTACCAACATCTATCACTGGATAAAAAGATCAGAAATTACTTTTCTTACCTTATTCCTTGTATTGTCTGTGTCTTCTTCATGTGTATATAATTATAATTACATTTACATTATATTGTGAAAGAAATAAAGAACTAAATATTAAACCAGAAGGTTGAAAACAAAGAGTATTAAAAAGCTACATACCAAAGCATGTTCTGCAATGTCTGTTTGGAAAATCTTTCCCACAGTCTCCTACAAAAACAAAACAATTACTGAAATTTCCAAAGGAGGAAATTATAATTTTCAGTTTTAAAATGTTATTTTCTGACCAATGCCGGTATTTAGAAGACATAATGAATAGAACAGATTTAAATGCATGAAACTAATCCTATTAATATATTTAACTTACTTAACAAAATAGAGAAAACATCCCACTCTACTCCAGTACTTTCCTTGGTTTAAAATGCTGCAAGACAGTCTCCATACTCTTGTAATAAAAGGACTTAGAACAGATTCCTTCTTCCAGTTTCCATTCAGAGTTTATAAAGAAAGCCCCAAGTACACATAAGGGGCTCACTTTCCTTGTTTCAATGATCCTCTCTTCTTTCCAAGAGTGAAGGGTTCAGGGTACTTCTGCTCCACATTAAAATTTCCCATTTTTCTCTTTTCTCTAGGATTCTACTCCTTCCATCACCACGTCCTCCAATGTTTAATCTGTGTTTTCTGGTTTCTTTCTCTCACCTAACAGGCATCAGCTTCCCAATCTTGAGAAAAATTTTACCTCTGAATACCCATTTTATTTTATCTTGTTTAACTTGTGTATTATAAACATATACTTGGTAGTGTTTTGCTTATAATTCAGGACTCTACTGATGAAGTCCACAATTCTTGATGTCTATCATATCACTGCTAACGATATTGCCCTCTAGAGGAGGTTCATGGTCTAACTATGAGCATAGCAGCCTGTTCTCTTTAGGTCAGTCCTGCTCAGTGTCTTTATCCACAGCACTTCTGAGATCTCCAGGAAAAGTCTGCTGTGATTTCTATTGTGGCTTCCCTCTTGCTAGAGAAACTGCTACCTTTCAGTTCATACCACATTCCTTTTTTTCTGCTTACAGCTGAGCAAGCATATAGCCTACCAATACTTTATTAGGCAACAGAGAAAGCACTCTAACTTGAACTGTTTGCTGATTTTCATGGCACAGCTATGCTGATGAGGTACCTGACATGCTACTTGACACAGGTTTGGTAAGAGAGGTGCAGAACTGGTTCTCAGATGCCAGCTCTGAGACACAACTCTGAGAAGATGAAGTATGACTTGGCTTATACTTTAAAAGGATCACCCTGGAGTGCGAACAGTTGTTGGGGTCAAAGACAGAAGCAGGGAGAACAATGTGGAAGTGACTGCAGCAATTTAGGCAAGGGGTTTCAGACAGCTAGGGTCAATATGGTAAGGTGAAGATGGCAGGAAGTGGAGCTACAGAGATATACGAAATCCAAATGAGAATTCTAGATCCAATCACTGATCAAGTTCTGCTGGGTTTACTAGGTCTCTCATATATACAGCTTCTAAATCTGCTTCGACTCCCAAGATTGCACTGCCTCCAACTCTGCCTCCCTATGAGTGTGCCTACTTTTTCTTCTTTAACATGTCCAAGTTAATGGTCCTTAAGTATCAGTATGTCACATTCCATACTCTCCCTTTCCTTCTGCCATGCTGATACTCAATGCTAAAAAATGTTATCTTCTCATTTGATTTTGTTCTTACTTTCAGTACCAAAACAGAAACTATAGCCTGAGATGTTTGCATTTTAATACGTCAATTTGTGGTCAACACCAGTCTTGCTACTTTTCTGAGATTCCTTGGTTTGTACTTAAAAATAAAGACCATTTTAAACAGTACACAGCTGTTATCCTCAAAGTAGGTGGGTCTCATCCAGTAATTGAAGTTATTCATACAAGATAAAGCTGGCAGCTCTCTTCCTTCCTCATTTCTTTTGCTGCCATGCTGATTTTCACTGCTGTGAGCCACCAACTCAGATTCTGGACCTACTACATCACATAAATCACATAAATCCTTAAGTTTTTCCTATCCTTTAACTCTCATTGAATGTTTTATTTTCTATGGCATTTGTTATTGTCAATAGTAGTACTTGGGGAGTCTCACAATTCCCCTGCAAACCAGCCCAAATATATGTTTTATCAAAACAAATTTTACTTTAAAAATCTCAGGAGCTCCGAGATTGCTCAGAAGTTAAATGTATCTTCTGCTCTTTCAGAGGATCCAAGTTCATTTCCCACCCATGTCAGGTGGCTAACAATCATCCTTAACTCCAAGGGATCCAATGCATCTCGCCCCTGTGAGCACCTGTTCTCAGGTACATATATCCACATGCCAATATACTCACCTACACATAATTAAAAATAAGACAAATAATTTTTTAAATTCCATTTTAATCTTCATGTCTAAGGCAGTATCTTATTTACAAAGACAAAAAGGATAAGTGAACAAATGAATGTATTTATGGTTGTGGAGATTTGAATAAGAATGGCCCCCATAAGCTCACAGATTTGAATGCTTGATCATTAGGGAAAGGCCCTTCATAGGGATTAGGAGGTATATGTAGCCTTGTTAGATTAACTATGGCTTTGTTGGAGAAAATGTGTCATTGGGGTGGGCTTTAGGGTTTCAATTGCTCAAGCTAGGCCAATGTCTCTTCCTGTTGCCTGGAGATCCAGATGTAGAACTCTTTCTCCAGCACTATGTCTGCCAGCATGCAGCCATGCTTCCCGCCATGACAATAAAGGACTAAACCCCTGAATGAAACTAAACTAAACTTACTAAACTGTAAGCCACCTCCAATTAAATGTTTTCCTTTATAAAAGTTGCCTGAGGTCATGGTGCCTCCTAAAGTAATAGAAATCCAAAGACATGGTTTGCACTAGAAAATGTGAAATAAAATAATATGAGTACTATTAAATGCTATCTATTTTTTATACGGTTTTTAACTAATAAAATTACTATTTTCTCAAATATATATTGCATTGTCATATACATGTGTGTGTACATACACACACATATATGTGTATATGTATATGTATGTATGTATATATATGTGTGTGTGGGGGTGTATATATATATATACACAGGCAGCGTCCCTCAAAACAACAACCACCAAAACAGAACAAAGATGGATGGCACCTGGAAGAGCACCCGAGGAACGACACCAAGGCTGTGCTCTGACCACCATGTGCATGCCTGTGCAAGTGCACACACAGAATCAATCAATTTCAAAGTTGATTAAGCCAGTGTATAAAATACCTTATTCAAATGTTGTGCTATGTAGCCTCTTCCACATCCCACGTCCAGAGCAAGAGCAAAATCTCTGAAAAACCAAACATAAAAGCTAAGCTTTGCAATACAGTCCATAAAATAATTAAGAGGTAATTTTCTTACATAAAAACATTTTAGTAATTACACCTTTCAGGAGCCTTGCTGTACCAACTGTATCTAACAGAAGATATAATGTATAGAACGAGTCAGTTTAATCTAGTTACTAATCTATGGGCTCTAATACTGAACCATAAAGACCTAGTCTTAGGTGGGGGATGTAGGTCGCAGTGTAGTACCTACACAGCATGTGTGAGTTCAAGCAGCACAAACAAACAAACAAAAAAGTTTAGACATGAATTTGAAGAACATATTTAACAAAGGTAACTGAGTTCAATCATCCAAAGACTGAAAACAAGTTAAATGTAAATTAACATGGGAAAAAATGGCATACTTAGCAGCAAACTGATCGTTATCTTTACTTCTAGAACAGGAGAACAGTTAGAAATGTGTTCTGCTCTCCATATAAATTTCATAAAGCACTTTTAAACTCGGCTCGGGATACAGCTCAGTGGTAGAGTGTTTGCTTAGCATGTGCAAGGCCATTGAGTCAATCTCCAGCACCACAGGTTAAAACATGCCCCTCTACAAACTCCAAGAATTACTGAAAACTTAGGAGTATAGGAAGTTCCTAAGTTCCTAATGTTCAGTACTAAGTAAGTCAACTCAAATAGCTTCTTTTTCTTTATACTTATCATTAATTCTTACTTTATATATGTGAATGTTTTGATAGCAATGTATGTGCATGCCATAGAAACCAAAAGTGGGCATTAGATCCTTTAGAACTGAAATTATAGATGGTTGTAAAAGTCCATATGGGTACTGAGAACAGAACCCAAGTCTGTTGGAAGTGCAACCAGCCCTCCTAACTACTGTGTTGTCTTGTAGGTCCCAACTCAAAACATCTCATGTAGGCAGCAATCAAGACTTGAATTCAGTTAATCTGAAACCAGAGCCAGAAGAGTAACCTCCATATTAGACTAGCTCCTCTAAATTGGGACATACATCAACTGGAAGCCATAGGTTTTTATAAACAGAAGAAAGAACAAAAAGAACTTCCATTTAACTCTTCTTACGAATGGTTGCCAAAACTGGGCTGTGGAGAGGATCCAGGCATGATGATTTCCAACCACCAGGACTCACATGAAAGTTAACTCAAGTGTGGAAGCATACACCTATAATCCTAGTGCTGGAAAGGCATAGACAGACAGATCTCTGGAGCTTGCTAGATAGCCAGTTTTTGGTAGTTTGAAAGAAAATACCCCCCAAAAGAAGTGGCACTATTGGGAGGTGTGGCCTTTTTGAGTGGGTGTGGCCTTGTTAGAGGAAGTGTGTCACTGTTGGGGCAGGCTTTGAGGTTTTCTATGCTCAGGATACCACCCAATGTCTCAGTTGACTTTCTGTTACCCGAAAGATATAGGACTACTATTCCATTACCATGTCTGCCTTTAAGCCACCATGCTCCTCTCATAATAATAGACTGAACCTCTGAACTGTAAGCAAGAGGTCATGGTGTCCCTTCACAGCACTAGAAACCCTAACTAAGACACCAGTCTAGCATAATCAGCAAGCTCCAGGCAGTAGGAGACTCTGTCTCAAAAAATACGGTAAAAAGTGGCAAGAAAGACACTCAACAGCCACCTCTGGCCTCCACATACATAGGTATGTATGTACACACACATGTTCATGCACACACATGAATATTAATAAAAGGATATATGTCAAATTATAAAATACCAGTATGTAGATGGGAGACCATTAGTGACATTTTATTTTACTTAATGTTATCTGTCTTGATACGTAAGTTTTAGAATTAGAAAAACATGGGTTCAAATTTTAGACTTGCATATGTGACTGTAAGTGATTTACCTTTGCTAGATCTGTTTCCTCATCTATAAAATGAAGAAATTGGGACCAGAGAGAGAGCTCCGTGATTAAGAGCACTTGCTGCTTTTTCAGAGGACTCAGATTCAGTTCCCAACACCCACATCAGGTGGCTAATAACTACCTGTAACTCAATTCCAGGGATTCCGAAGCCTTCTTCTAGCCTCTATAGGCAACTGCATATGTGTACACACTCAGCTGCATATATATATATATATATATATATATATACATAAAATCAAAAGCGAAGTTTTTAGAAAACAAAGATTACTGCTTTTACTATGTATGAAATATTTTGCTCAGTATTAACTATTTAAGAAAAATAAGTTATTTCAGTTTAACTACTAAATAGGCCTCAGCTCTCAAAAATTTCATTAAAAATCTGTGTAGTTTTTAAAATTAATAAAACAGAGCACTGATAATAAAAAGTATTCTGTGTGTGTTTCTCCTTATGACACAAAAGATGGAAACCGTAGGCTTGTGCATGCTGAGCACAGGGGCAGCAAATCCAGGCCTGCTACATACTCTGCTAATAGACAGAATATCAACACAAGGACATTTACTAGTATTTTAAATAACTTAATTCCAAACATTTAATGTTTAAATTATCCTTTCAGTCATAATCACAAGAGTCTTCATGGACTTGGCTTTATTATCCTCAGAGCTGTAGTACTAATTTGTGAACTCCAAACTGAAAAGCAAAATTTATTGTCTCATTCATTAAATCACAAACAAACTATAATTCAGGCAAATGATAATAGAAAAGCCACTTTTTTGTCCTTAAAATAATTAAAAATGACAAAAATGAAACAAGGAGGGGCCTATCTGCAATAAGGAAGTATTTTTTTTAACCTTATAAAATTATAGACTCCTTTTTATTTGTAAAAGTATATCCAAAATATAGTTGGGAGAGTGTGTGAGTTTATAAAACTCTCCCTGCTTTTAACAGAAAATTATGATAAATTTATTTTATGTTGGTATAATTCAATGAGTGTCACTTAAAGAAGTCATCAAAAAGGAGTGATTTGCTAATACCAGAGAACAATTCTAATATAAAGCCATTACTTAGCTGTACTCCCACTACACAGTGACAAGCCTGAATCAATAAAGCTTTCATTATGCCCAAAGCACAGAGCAACAGATTCATCAAGATTTTTACACTACTTAATGAAAGTGTTCTTTCTCAAGTCATTTCCCACAGAATTATCATAAAATTTGTACTACCATTAGCAATGCGTAAGATAAAATGGATAAAGCCCTCACCTATAAGAACTGGAAAATAAATATAGGTAGATTTTCTCCTTTACTCAAATGGCAAAAGATTCTACTGTTCATTTCAGTAAAACCTGAACTTAGATTTAATAAATCTTAAAAATTTGACATGTACTCAATTTTTTAGTTCCATATTTTGAGCATTCTATTACTAAATTTGGACTAAACCAAGTAAATCAGTCATTCAGGCTTGAAGAAAGGCAAAAGCTTTTCTATACTTTTTTTTTTTTTAATCTAACAATAAAGAAAATGTCATTTGCTTTTCCAGACAAGAGAAACAAACAAAACAGCCAGATGTGGCTGTGCAGGCTTATAACCACTTAGGAGGCTGAGGCAGGAGGAGTTACATGAGCCAACCTGGGCTACATAGTAAGAATCCCCCCGGACTCAAAAATCTAAAAAAGATGTTTAGAGTGATTTAAATCACCCATCCTGATAATAATTTCTCAGATTCAACTATTCCCCACATCAAGCTCTCATTTAATTTCAAGTCTCCACTCGTGGGCAGATTTTGTTGGAGCACGTCTACATTCCCATATGCTTATGAGGCTACAGAAGCAGGACTGCCTAAGCAATTCAAAGCAAGGCCTCGGAGTTAGTAAGACTGTCTTGGGAAAGAGACAGAGACAGAGAGACTTAAAGAAAAGGAGAGAGAAGAGGGGGGGAAAAGAGAGACTGCATCTCACTGTAATAGCATCTCCTACCTGGCTATGTCATATACACGGTCTGCAATCCGACTTCCAACCTGAAATATTTCAAGAGTTAATGGATTAAAACACACAGAGTAGGTTTCACAGAGGAATAAGATTCCTAAGATTCAACTTACATTTCAAAATGTTACGTATTATGTATTCCATTTTCTATTTTCCCACAGCAACTTTCATCATAAATACCGAATATAGATAAATTATAAAACATAATAAAAAATCATTGGAAACAAACTGAAGCAAATTACTTTAGAGCCAATTTAGTAAAATCAAAATTAAACAATCTGCAGGGTGTGACAGCTTCTATAGTCCCAGCACTCAGGAGGCTGAGGCAGGAAGATTGCCACAGGTCTGAGGCCAGTCTGGAATACACAGCAACACAATGAGTTCCAACTTAGTATTATATTATAAAGACCTTTGTCTCAAAAACAACATAAACATGGGGTGGCGAGGCAGATGGATCTCTCTAAGTTAAAGCCAGAGTGTAAATATTCCACAGCAAATTCCAGAACAGCCAGACCTACAAGGACATCTTGCCCCAAACAAACAAAATAAAAACCTGCTCTACACAATCTTAAAAACTAGGTGTACATCCTTGGCCTTTATATTCTGATGTAAGGTAAGAGTGAAAAGAAACAGTGTTCTGACTCAACACAAACCCAGCTGTATCTGAAAGAGGGAATTTTTACTTTTTATTTTTTTACTTTTTGGTTCTTCAAAACGGTTTCTCTGTGTAACAGTCCTGGTTATCCTGGAACTCATTTGGAGACCAATCTAGCTTCAAACTCACAGAGTACTCTGCCTCCTGAAGGCTGGGATTAAAGGTGTGGGTTACCACCACCCAGCTTGAAAAGGGAATCTTAGTTGAGAATAGTCTCCATAAGATTAGCCTGTAGGCCAGACTGTAGGGCATTTTCTGGATTAATGATTGATGTGGGAAGCTCAAGTTCATTATGGGTGATACGACCCCTAGGGCAGGTGGCCCTGAATGAGCAAATCATGAGGAACAGGCTAGTAAGCAGCATTCCTCTAGGGCATCTACTTTGGCTCCTGCCTCCAGATTACTGGCCTGACTCCCCTCAGAAGTGAAGTTAAACTTGGGAGTTGTAAAACAAAATAAACCCTTCCCCATGTTGCTTTTGATCACAATGTTTTATCACAGCAATAGAAATCCCAATTAAGACAAATACAACTGATACACTAGGAAGGGGTGGGGGTGGGGGAATGAGGGGGGTGAGTTGCCCTGGAATTTAAGCAGTGCTTGCCAAGTAAGACTGCCGTGCACACTACCCGAGCCTAGTCCCTTCAGAATACAAAGGCCCAGAAAGGTGAAGCTTCTTCTCAAGGTCACACGGCAGCAAGAGTGGATCAGTCCCTCCTGTCCAGCTCCTCTGCACTTCCCTCTGTCAGGGGTCCCGCAGTCTCACCTCCTCCCTCAAATAGTCAAATTTCATGGGCTCAGGCTGCTGGGCTGCCCAATTTTTCTGCTTCCTCTTCAATTGCCTGTCGAAGATGTTTAGGGATCTGGGTGTGTTACTACCCAAAGGAGGGACACCGGAAGCTACCTCCCTGCGACTACTGCTCCCTACGGAGCCCGCTGGGCAGCAAAGCCGCCCACTTAGGCGCCAAAGCACGACCGATCGCAGCATCTCCAGCAGCGGCGACACAGCCAGACATAGTTTTCTATTGTGCGCATGCCCCGATGGAACTACGGCTAGCACAGTAAACCAAAATTATTCCAAGAGGGAAAGGACAAGGCTGGAAAAGTTTGGCCTAGTTCGCGTGCCGTTAAGGCGGAACGTCACGCAAAGGATTGTGGGTGTGCGCTCCATGTGAACTCAGACCAGGATCCGAAAAGTGGAGGGAGGGTCTGTTTGCCTCTCCGACGCGATCTCAATTGGGATTTGTAAGTAGTGCGCCTGTTTTTGGTCTCTTCCTGGCCCCGTTCTCTTCAGGGCTGCTGCTCGAGACACCTCAGCCGAATAACTTTCCCCGAAAGTTTGTGAGGTGGGGACCCGTAGCTCCTGTAGCTCCCGTAGGCCAGCGGATGGGCGAACTGTGGGAATGAGGGGAAGCGTTTGTAGTGAGGTCGAGTTGCTTTTGCCTCTCTAGACATCCCACGTTTGTCGAAGACTTTAGTTTCTAACTTCGACTGTTGGGTGAGGTGGTATCTGTATGGTAAAGCGATTTAAAGGTTAAGAGCTGTAATACATTTATTTATAAGCGCATTCTTGAAGTTTTATATTTTTTCTCGTTGAAATGTAAATGTAAAAAAGGTTTTGAAGTAAAGCGGCCCTGGCCTGTGAGATGGCGGCGCACACCTGTAATCTCAGTATTAAGGCAGAGACAGAAGTTTCATTCTTTGAGGCTAGTCCAGCCTCTTGTAATGAGTGAACGGCGTAATATTTGTCTTGTTTGGTCAGTCACCTCTTACTCTTTCAGAGACTTCTGACATTTTGCAAAGTTGAAATCTGGAGAAACCAAACTATCAGACCATTTACAAGGGAACAGTATGTATTTGTACAAACATGTGCGTTTTCATATGTTTATAGTGAATCAGCCTTAGTCACTTCGAGAATAAAATGTTATAAGAAAGTGACGTTTGGAAGTGGAGAGATAGCTTGGTGGTTAAGAGCACTGGCTGGTCCTCCAAAGGATCTGGATTCAATTTCTTGCACCCATATGATGGCTGATAAAAACCAGTTCCAGGGGATCAGAACTCATCAGGCCTCCGTGGGTACCAATCACAGAAATGGTACTGAGACATATATACAGGCATTACAGCCATACACATGAAAATTTTTAAGAAAAAGAAAGTGACATTTGTTAATTGTAATGTGAAGTTCTAATTTGGCTCTTAATAAATGGAAGGATTTACAGAGGGAACCCTGAGGTAAATCTGGTTTGATCTCTCCCACCCCCCCTTAGTTAGGAGACAGCTTTGTTGAACTAAAAGTTGCTGGAAATATGAAGTAAAGATGAGCAAAGAGAAGGGAAATAAGAGTATGAAAAAGCAATATCCCACAGCAACCAACTGAGATTTGAGAATCAGCTGCTTACACTGGGCCACATGTCCATGCACTTGTGTACTCATATGTTTGGGAGGGTGCTTGCTCTTCACTTTATTTTTTTAGATAGCATCTCTCATCTGAACCTGAAGCTACTCGAGTAAGCTGAGTTGGATTCTCCTGTCTCTGCTTACTTCAGCCAACCAGCACTGGAATTATAGGCATGCAGGATCTAGGATCAAATCTTATCATATTTCTCCAGTGCACTGACTGAACCTTCTTCCAAACATTAGTCTTTGGTTTCTTGAAACTGACTGTGTATCCCAGGCTGACCACCAGTTCCCTATGTAACTCATAAGGTCTGGCCTCAAACTCATCATGTTTCTGCTTCCAGAATCCTGGTTTTACATGTGTGTGACTCCGTGTCCTAGGAATCCTTTAATTGATGACAAATACAATCTAGGAATACAGAAATTATGAGGGCAATCACCTACTAAACATTGTCCTCCACAAAGCCCTAGGATTCTGTTTGCTTTGTCTTAAATTTTACTGTTTGACCCAGAATAGGTTGAGTAGCTGAAATTAAGTTGTGTGTGTGTGTACACAGTGAACAAATGTGATTTTTTTATATATATTTTAATTGTATCATTAACCATTTATTGTAATATTTTATTTTTTAGTGTTTGTTTTTTCTGGCTATTCCTTCAGTAAAATTTTCAAAATGTCATCCAAACAAGAAATAATGAATGACCAGCGGTTTAGGCAGGTTTCAAAGGATCCCAGATTTTGGGAAATGCCAGAAAAGGCCCGAAAAGTCAAAATTGACAAGAGGTTTCGAGCTATGTTTCATGACAAAAAGTTTAAATTGAACTATACTGTTGATAAAAGAGGGCGCCCTATCAACCACAGCACTACGGAAGACTTGAAACGCTACTATGACCTCTCAGACTCTGATTCTGATCTCTCTGATGAAGAAAGCAAAGTACTGAACCAAAAGGAAGTAAAGCAGAAACAAAAACAGACCAAAAAAGAAGTAAAGTCAAAAATGCTGACTGAAGAGAAAAAGAAAGAAACCAAAAAAATTGATCAAAAGGATCCTATAAATAAAAATGACTTAGCTAATTGTGAAAGAATTCAGAAAATGAAAAACGTGTGTAAATCTCAGAAGATAGATTCAGAAATAAGTTCCAAGAAGAATAGTGAAGAATTTCTGAAAAATACAAAAAAGAAAAGGAACATCGCTGACCATAGTACAGACTCTTTGCCCAAAGGAAAACCAAAGAGCAAAGATTCCAGTACCTCTGAAGTGGTGACATCTCCAACAATCACTTGTTCTAAGACAAAAAGAGAAAAGCAATCAGGTGAGTTGGAAGTACTGATTCTTCTGTGTTACACTATTTTACTGTGATCTTTTAAAGAAGTAAACAGTGATTTTTTTTTCTGTAGTATGATGAGAATGTGCAAATGCTTATTATAAAATGTAAAGCTATGAAAGAAGTGTATGCAATGGTTTCTTCTTGTTTTGGTACCAAACTGTAAATTTGAAAGCTTAGGTAAATGATTTTGGTTTCTGGTTAGTAATTCTGAGAGCTGCTATATGTTGTTATATAGGAAGAATGTGTTTGAAGAAGGTAAGTGGAGTTGGGTACTCATTTATTTAGTTAATTTAGCTACTGAGTGACAACTATTGTAAAGCATGGTCCCCTATGCTAGCTTATATATTGCAGTTGGGAGATAACTCACAAGAATCAGGAAGGAGTTCTAGGTCATCCTCAGCTACATGGTGATTTTGAGGCCAATGTGGGAACCATAAGACCCTTGTTTTAAATTAAAAACAGGCAAGTGGCTCAGCTGGTAAAGGTACTTGTTGCTGGAGCCCTGCAACCTGAATTTGATCCTTAGTATCCATGTAAAGGAGGAAATAGAGAATTACACAAAATTGTGCTGACTTCCAGACATGACATGTGTGCTTTCTCTCCAACCCCCATGCACAAGCACTTCATATACAAGCATGCAAAAAACGTTCTTTTAAAAGCTGTTTGTATGTATGTATATGTACTATGGAGGTCAAAGACAAGGACATTGGATCTCTGGAACTGGAGTTACACGTGCTTGTGTACCACCATGTTGATGTTGAGAACCAAACCCAGTTCTACATGGTCATAACCACTGAGCCATCTGTTCACCTCCCCTGAAGACAAGTTTTAATGCCTCAATATGGTGCATTAGCTGATGGATCTATTCTATAATTTCTCTTTGTTTATGGCCTATCAAGGGCATGAGAGCTTATAAATTCCCTCTTTTGCCTTTCTCTAGTTCAATGTCTTATTCACTGTAGGCAATAAGTACTGAATTAATAAATATTATGAAAACATAGGATTAAAATAAACCATTCCATTCTTTATCTTATTTTAAAATTTACTTTTTATTTTTGAAACTTAGAGCCTCTTAAGTAAACCAAAATACAAATACCAGCTTAAACATGGTGCATAAGATACACATGCAGACATGATTGCTTTTAGAAATACAATATGAGCTCTTTTAGAGTTGTGAAAGAAAAATGAAATCCAATTTAAATAAAACATCTTGTAATGTGGTTAACAGTTATAAAATGTCAGAATTAGCCGAATATTTTTAGTTACTATTTCTATTTGGTGGTCTTGTTCATAATGTAATTTCTTTTGTCAGTTATATATGAATGAGTTATAAATTTTATGTCCTGCTCACACTTTACTGAGCATATCTCTTAAAGTAAACATCTTTATTGTTTTCTGTTAAATGGTTCAAAGGCACTAGTTTTGTGGTTCTAGGGATCAAACCTATTGTTTGAGGCATGCTAGACAAACACTCTCCTATTAACCTTGAAGACACTTTAATTCAAATATCCAGAACTCATCTAAAATAAAGTCTCCTTATCAAATTAATTACTTTCCAGTGTTTCATGTTTACCTGTCTAACTAGCTAGCTAGCTGTGCTGTAAGTTGGGAAGGCGGGACTCATTGACACTTCTAAAACTTGTTCCCCATTTCAAATACCCCTGTCTCTGTACTGTCTGGTTTTACCAAAACTTTTACATTGCTGCATTTCTACTGCCTTCATTTCTTGTCTAGAGTCCTATACTGCCCCTTGGTTTTTATTATTCATACCCACTCTACACCACCCCACCACCCCACCCCCCCACCCCCAGTTTTCTGCAATGTACTTCAAATGACATTCTCAATGTGTGAATCTAGTAGTGTCTTCCTTTTGGAAATGGAATGGTGACAAAGCCCATACCCTCAATCATGCTTCCTTAACTCCTTAGATCTGTGTGTTACTTGACTCCTTGCTAGTTAGAAATCACACGATTGCTGCTTTCTTGTAATTGACAGTTCTTTACAGAAACTTTTCCTACCACTTAGAACAAATTTTCTTCATCAGTTTTCTCAAATTTGATTACTTCATTTCTCTTCATCCTTTACTTGGCTGCTGAGTAACCACACTTTTGAAAACTCAATGCTTGTAGTTTCATTTTATGTGTGTGTATTAATATGATTGTTTAATACTTGTCAGTTTTTCATTCAACTGGAAATGGATAATTTTTTTGCCAGTAGTTTTGTATTAAACACATCATAAAGCAGATACTCGATGAATACTAATGAGTATATGAGTGTTCTTTTATCATCTTATAAATATTATGATTTCACCTAAATAACTTAGTATAGCATGAATTTTACTGAGCTTATGTTTCTGTTTCCTGTTTTGTAAGTTATGCTGGATCTAATGTTAATCATTTGAATTTAATTTAATTTAGTATGTACGTCTTCTTTCTCCTTCTCCCAATATGCTACAGTGCTTCCAGTCATAATGGCAAGAGACAATGACAGTAAAATGCTTGACAAGGATACCCTGGAGGAAGATTCAGACAGTGCTAGTGAAATGGGAAGTGGTGAGGAGTCTGAAGATGAAGTCACGAGTGATGATAGAACTTCAGCTGATGATGATGAGAATGAAAACAAGGAAGAAGAAGATGAAGATAGTGAGGAGGAGGATGAAAGTGACAGTGGTCCTGATCTTGCAAGGGGTAAAGGAAATATAGAAACTAGTTCGGAAGATGAAGATGATTTTGCAGATTTATTTCCAGAAGAACCTGGTTTTGAACATGCTTGGAGAGAATTAGATAAAGATGCTCCGCGGGCTGATGAGGTAACATTTTCAGTAAATTACAATGAATGACAGGACAATTAACTTTTATGGATGATAGGGTTGATATTATTAAACTAAATAGGAAGGAACTGGCCAGTTAATTCAGTGATGGAATTCATGGCTAGCATGTATAGGATAAATAAAACAGGGCTTGGTGGCACACATCTGTAGTAGCATCACTGAGGAAGCAGGAAGGTAAGTTTAAGGTCAGCCTGGAATGCATAATGAATTAATTCTAAGATAGCTTGGATTATAAACCTGCTCAGTAAAACCTTGTCCCAGGAAAGAAAACTAATGAAAAGAAAGTATTAAAAATAAAATCAGAAGCTTTACTGGCAAAATGTGGGGCTTATATGTTGTTGATTGAACCCAGGGCCTCTTATCTGCCAAGTAAGCCACATCACTAGACCCTGGCAGTATTAATGATGATTAAGAGTAAAATGTCTTAAGGACTAGAGATAAATTCAGTAGTACAACACTTACCTAGCATGTGCAAGCCTCTTAAATTCAATCCCAAAACACTAGAAAGAAGAAACACCTTGAAATGGAGCTAGTGTATACAGATTAGGTGTGTGTCCAAGCAGATGAAATGAGAAACAAGTTCTTTTCCTTCTTTTTATCTCTTAATTGTTGTTGTTTGAGGCAGTATTTCTTTTGTAAAATTATGTTCTTAATTTTTAAAGATACTCTGCAAAGTAATGTGCTCTGCTGTGGCATTTTTATACATTTATGCTGGTATACTTTGTTCCTGCCCATCTTCTTTCCATTCTGCCCTCTCCGTCCTTCCTGTCCTGCTCTTACTCATCCTTGCCTCACCCCAAATAGTTCCCCTTGTACTCTAATATAACTTGCATTTCTCTTCCCCAATTCCCTTAAGATCTCTTCTTCCACGGTCATGGACTCTTTCTAGTTTCATGATGTTTATACACAAATTTAAATCTGGATGTAGCAGGCTGGGGAGATGGTTCCTTCTATAAAGTGCTTGCTGTACAAACATAAGGACCTGAGTTTCAGTGAGACAAAAATAGTAGGATTCTAAAGGCTCATTGCCAGCCAGTCTATTTAACCAGTGAGCTCCAGACTTGGTGAGCAACCCTGTTTTTAGAAAAATAATGTGGAGCCAGGTGTAGTGGTACACAATTTAATCCCAGCACTTGAGAGGTAGAGGCAGGTTAATCTCTCTAAGTTTGAGGTCAACCAAGTCTGCATAGTGTTCCATGACAGCTAGAGCTATATAGTGAGACCCTGCCTTTAAAATAATAATAATAATAACAACAACAACAATATGTAGAGTGATTGAAGAAGACACAGTAGTGTCAACCTCCATCTTCTGCAGGTAAGTGCGCACACGCGCGCGCACACACACAAACACTTACCAAAAATTAAAAAATTTTAAAACCCAGCAAAAAAGAAAACATGAAGTATTTGTTTTCTGAGATGAATGAGACTGGCTCATTTAATGCAGTCTAATAACCATCTTTTTTCTGCAAAGGTCATAATTTATTTCATTTTTATTTTTTTCTCTTTTGTTTGCACTTGTGGTATGCAGGTGCACAGGCAGACATCAGGTGTCTTCCTCAGTTGTTCTCCATCTTATTTGGTTGATTTGTTTGTTTTGGACTTTGGTTTTTTGAGACTGGGTTTAACATCCCTGACTTTCAAAAACTCACTTTGCAGACCAAGCTACCCCTGCACTCCTGCCTCTGCCTCAAGTGCTTTAATCCTGAGATGAAAAGTATGTGCTACCCTTTCCAGCTTCACCTTATTTGTTTCTCATTGAAGGCAGAGCTAAACTGGCTGGTCAGCAAGCCTAAGGGATACCTGTTCCTGCCTCCCTGAATACTAGGTTGTAGGCGTACTCAACTTTTAAAATTTTTATTTGAGTCCTGGAATCTGAACTCAGTTCTTGTGCTTTTGCAGAAAACAGTATGATCTGAGCCATCATTCCAGTCACCTGAGTATGTTGTTTTGTTTTTTTATGTATTTAGTGAGTATATGTTAATTATACATAATAATTGAGTTATCATGACATACATGTACATAATGTATTTTGATCACATTCCTACAATTATCCACTCTTATCTTCTTCCCAAACCCACTAGTCTACTTCCTGTTTGGTCATAGACCCTAAGGAGTAAGCTACCATTGCTTTGCTAAATGGACATGATTTGCCTGCTGAGTTGTCTCCAGATTATTAGGCATTTATTTCCAGAAATGAGTGCTGCTGTCAGCTTTGGCAGAGCTCTTTTTTACAATAGCAGCAGCAGTTACAAAGACCAACTCAACACATGCTGAGAATAAGTGACTTGATGCTCAGGTGTAAAGGGAATGTGTATCTCTCCCTCTCGCACATACACGCACACACCGTCCAAGTTTTGGAGAACATTCTAGGAGATATGGTGGAAGGTTCAAGAGTTTCCAGGTAGAACCTTTAGAAATCTTTAAGTATGTGATCATGTTAACAATGGGATGTTTGACCTCCTTTCCTGTATGTATCCCTTAAGTCGATAGTTCTCACTCTTCCTAATGCTGTGGCCCTTTAATCAGTTCCTCATGTTCTGGTGACACCCCTCCCCCATTATAAAATTATTTTTGCCTCCACTATGAAGTAGTAATTTTAAAGTAGTAGTAAAATATGAAGTAGTATGAACTGTAATTTTGCTGCTCTTATGTAGCAAATATGTAATTAAATATTTTTGGAAATGGAGGGTTGCCAGGGGACAGCAACCCACAGGGGAGAACCTGTGGTTTAAGTACTATTTTAATCAAGAGTAGAAATTTGACACTGTTATCTCCTTTGTGATTTTATAGGAAATGCTTTTAATTTTTCCCTATTTGCTACACTGTTGGGTATACACTTGTCACCTACAGATTTTACTATGTTGAGAAGTGTTCCTCCTATTCCTACTTTATTTAATAATTTTATCATGAACTTATATTGAATGTTGTCAAAGGCCTTTTGAGACAGAATCTTTCTATGAATACTTGGCTGGCCTTGAGCTTCTTCATTTTCCTCTGTTGTGCTGGGATTTCAGGTATGTGCTCAGTCTGAGCTAGCAATTCTACCTAAGTCATTCCAAATACATGAAAGCTTTATGCTTGTTTTTTGCTAGGAATTTTTATTTATGTTCTTAATGTACCATAAGAAATGCTCTGGTGTACCACTCTGCACTGGTGATAAACTATCTTTAAAACTATTGTGGTTAAAACCTCAGTTTGTGATCACACTCTGGTTTTAGAACTCCAAAAGCCAATTTAGAGATAGTGCTTATCTCTTGTTACTTTCTCATGAAGCTTTCTCTGTATGTTAAATCTTAAATAACACAGATGATTTCAGAACTGGAGAAAGACTGTACTACATTGTTTATCTTTCTGTTTTCAAGCATTGAAAATGATACAGATCCCAGCACTTGGGAGGAAGAAGCAGGTGGATAACTGAACTGTGAGTTCAAGGCCAACCTGGACTTTAGAATGAATTCCAGGACAGCCCTAGACTACATAATGAGACACTGTCTCAAATAAATAAATAAATATTCTATAATAATTAATAATACTTTAACTTTCTCAGATTACCCACCGACTAGCAGTTTGCAACATGGACTGGGATAGATTAAAGGCAAAAGATTTGCTGGCTTTGTTCAATTCATTTAAGCCCAAAGGAGGAGTTGTATTTTCTGTAAAGGTGAGAATTGATTTGTTAATCTGGAAATTGTCTAGTCTAATACATTTGGATATGAAACTGATTTAACAAGTATTAAAAAAGGGAGGTGCAAATTATTATGTTTTTGCTTTATACTTTAGTTTTGTGTGTGTGTGTGTGTGTGTGTGTGTGTGTGTGTGTAGGGAAGTTAGAGGACACCTTTCAAAAGTAGATTATTTCCTTCTGACATGGGTTCTAGAAATGGAGTGCAGGTTGTTGTTCAAAGACAATTCTTCAATATGCTTTATCTTCATGTACTTAGAAATGAGTTTTGCATTGTAAATTGGCTCCGGTGAATTCGAAATGAGTTGTTTTTATTGAGCCTAGTCAAAACTCTTGATTTTTTTTTAATAACTTATTTATTTTATTGGTGTTTTGCTGGCATATGTAACAGTGTCAGTTCCCCTGGAATTGGAGTTACAGACATTTGTGAGCTGCCCTGTGGGTGCTGGGGATTGAACTCAGGTCCTCTGGAAGAGCAGTCAGTGCTCTTACCCTCTGAGCTGTCTCTCCAGCCCAGATTCTTGATGTTTTAGTTTTGACAGGTCCTCATATAAGAAAGAATGCACTAATTGTATCAGTCTTATTTTTTTGTGTTCAGATATTTCCTTCGGAGTTTGGAAAGGAGAGGATGAAGGAAGAGCAAGTTCAAGGACCAGTAGAGCTACTGAGTATTCCTGAGGATGCCCCGGAAAAAGACTGGTACTGAGTCACTCTAGAATATAAAATTAACCCTAGTAAAGTCATGTTACTTTAGTGGGACTGAAGTTTGCACTTAGACTAACTATCACCTAGGATTGAGACAGCCTGATAACTGATTATAATTGGTGGCACATTATGTCAGCATTTTGTGTGTGTGCTGGGAAATAAAATTACAGTATTTGAAAAAAAAAAAAAAGTTCAATTGCTGTGAATTAGTTTTATTTTTGCTTTCATGTTATATTTTTGAGTGTTAAATAGAAAATAAAGGAATAAAAATGGTTTCTATGTTATATAGAACATCTTAAGTAATTGTAAACCACTAGGTGGAGCTGCATGTACACTTAATAAAAATGATGTTTACCTGGATGGTAACAAAAGTGGCAGAGGAAGACCTTGAAGGAGCAGAGTGTAACTAAATGAAATTAAGCTTATAAAGTTCAGGTCCTGGCCAGCGAGATAGTTCAATGGGTAAAGGTACTTGTCATCTAGTGTGACAGCCTAGGGACCTGAATTCAATCGCCAGAACCCAGAAGGTAGAAAGACGGAAAAAAACTAACTCTTGAAAAAGTTGTTTTCTAACCATTTAATGGAAAGGTTTCTATGTTCTTGTATACGTATGTTTGATTTGGTTTTTCCCCATTAGGGCCTCTAGAGAGAAGCTAAGAGACTATCAGTTCAAACGGTTGAAGTACTATTACGCAGTAGTGGATTGTGATTCTCCTGAAACAGCAAGTAAGATTTATGAAGATTGTGATGGCCTGGAATTTGAAAGTAGTTGTTCTTTCATAGACCTAAGGTAATTCAGTTCATGTCTTAACAGCTGAATCTTACAATATAGCAAGATCATATGCACTAATATATTTGAATGAGCAGTACTCTCTTACATTCTAGAAAATGAACAAGAAAAAGCTAATAATAATTGAAGAGAAAGTAATGTATAAATCATTTCATTCTTCATATCTTTGAAATAATTTTTTCAAAAAATCTTTTTAAGATTTATTTATTTTTACTTCATAGTGCAATAGATCCCCTGGAATTGGAGTAGCAGATGGTTTGAGCTGCTAGTTAGGTACTAGGATTCAAACCTAGATCCTCTGCATGGGCCAATAGGTGCACTTAACTGCTAAGCCATTTCTCTACCACATCTCCCAATAATTCTTGATACAATATACAGTAGATGCATTTCATATGTATGTGGAAATAATCTCCCATATAAATTATAAAAACCTGAGTATAATAGTCATGGATTATTTACCTCTACTTTTCTTCCATATTCCCTAGGCTGATGCCTAAAAACTATCAATCACTGTATTTGATTTACATGTAATGACTAGTTATTTGTGAAATGAAATTTTTGGCTAAGATTATTCTTAATCAGCCTTAAACTTTTCTTCATTTTCAATGATTTCATGATTATGATATTCTGTAGTGAGATTACTTACTCAGTATTAATTATATTTGATCTCTGGACTTGTAAATGAGTCAATGACTGTGTTACTGCACTGGGTCTTTGGAAGAGGCTTATATTAATTATTTCCCAATGCAAAGTCTCTCTCTTTAGAATTCTCTCAAATGTAATGAAAGTACACATTTAAGTTTACAAATTTCAAAGATGTGCCAAGGTTGTTTTTAGTCTTTTAGAAATTTTTACATTTGTGTTCAACAGGAACTTTTATATAGTATATAAAATATAACTAATTAGTAGAAAATTTAACCACTACCTTTTTTGTTTGAATGAATTTTTCTTTTTTTTGTTTTAGATTTATACCAGATGATATTACTTTTGATGATGAGCCCAAGGATGTGGCCTCAGAAGTTGATCTAACAGCATATAAACCAAAGTATTTCACATCTGCTGCAATGGGAACATCATCGGTATTTCTTTTTCATTCATTTATTTATTTACTTATTTAATATGCACTGGTGTTTTGCCTGTATGTATTTTATGTGAGGGTGTTGGAGCCCCTGGAACTGGAGCTATGGACAGATATGAGCTGCTGTATCAGTGCTGGGAATTGAACCCCAGTCCTTTGGAAGAACAGCCAGTGCTCTTAACCACTGAGCCATCTCTCCAGCCCCTCAATGGTATTTTTAACTCTTAAAAATATGTAGGTAGGCCAAGCATGGTGGCACATACCTGTAATACCAGCACTTGGGAAGTTGAGCAGGGATACCAGGAGCTCAAGAATCAGCCTGGGATATATGAGACACTGTATTACCAAAAAGAAAAATTAATTGTATTGGCTACAGTCTTGTTTTTAGCAACTCCAGAATTAGATACTATTCTGAATGCTTGTGCATTGGGTACTATGCTATTTGAATATATTTTTTAGAATGTTCTTTTATCTTTAAGCCTGAGTCTGTCTGCTAATGTTTTGTCGTTTTTGTTTGGTTGGGGGGGGGGTTGTTTGTTTGCCTCTATTATTTTACCCATGTCATTTCAACTAGATTCTTTAGACCTCAATTTGTATTTCAGTGGTAGAACATTGTCTTGCATATGTGGAAGCCCTGGAGTTTTAATACGCAGTGTGTCAGTTATCAAGATCTTAGGGAATAGGAAGGACATAGCTTTACCTCAAATGACAGCTACACAGAATTATTGACCATTTAAAATGGGAGCACATTTTTCTACAGATGTAATTTTTAAAGTTTTGTAAACAAAAGTAGAATAATCTAGTACTACTAGTTTTCATATTAATAACAAATAACCAGATTTTTGTGTGCCACAATAATTTGTTACATAGCTAAATGGCTTCTCTCTCACCCTAAGTCTCTGCCTGAGGCAACACTCACTGTGTAATAGACTTTTGTGCTCTTCCAAGAAAGCTGTGGTAGGGTATTCTGGTATTGATTAGTTACAAAGTATAGTAAAATCCCAGAGTAAGTGAATTCTGAAAGATACAGCCATATCATGTTATTTTTAACACTTAAGCACTTACAGTAGGCAGCATGTCTAGCCAACTAGTTTGGAGATTCTGCATCCTTACAGCAACCATTTGGTAATTATCAACACAGATTTATCAGTATAGGGGTAACTGAGTCCTGTGACTGGCTAGAATTCCTAAGAGAGTGGTAAGGATAATTTAAGGATCTCGAGGTTAACTAGTGCCTAGTTTGTTGTCCTAATATGGAGAAATCAGACTGAACAAAAAAACAAGGACTTGAACTCATTGTGCTATATATATAAACACTTTCACAAGGTACTGAATAAAGCAGTCATTTTCATCCTCTGGGTAGTGACTTCTTTGGAGTTGAACAACTCTTTGACCAGTTTGCGGAAGAAAATCAGAAAACAGATAATTTACATTGTGATTTATGACACTAGCAAAATTACAGTTATCAAGTAGCACCATGCCTGGCATGTTTTTTACCTTATTAGTAAATATCAAAGTTAACAGTGTACTTTAATAAGGGTGAGCTTACGTTTGTGCTTTCATATATTGTTTTATTTTCATTCTTTGGTTCAAGGTGGAAATCACTTGGGATGAGACTGATCATGAAAGAATCACAACACTTAACAGAAAGTTTAAAAAGGAGGAGCTTTTGGACTTGGACTTCCAGGCCTACTTAGCTTCCTCTAGTGAGGATGAAGAGGAAGAGGAAGAAGCACCACAGGGTACTTGCTAATTCTTTTATTGGGTGGTTAATGGAACTATGTCTTGGGCAGAACTTAAAAAGAGTCCCAAACTGACTGCGTAGCATACTTAAATGCATAGAATATGCATGTGTATACATAGATATATGCTTGAAGGATTGGCAGGATGCTCCTGGGATGAAAGCACTTGCTGTACAAACCTAATGACCCGACTGATCCCCAGAAACCATGGTGGAAGGAGAACTGACTCACCATCCTCCACATGTGTGCTTTGGCATAGTCATGTCTACCTACCTGTGTGCACATACACAAATAGTTATAATAAATAAAAATAATTTTTTAAATCCTGAATACTTTGCTAGGCTAATTTTCTATAGCCAAAAGTTTTATTTAAACCCTGGCTTAGTAAAAGTATCTGCCCTGTTTAGACTTGTAAATACATAAGATGAGGGTTTGTCCCCTACACCTTAATTAGTTTTGAGACAATCTCTCTGTGTGGACTAGGCTTACCTTGAAATCACAGATCACAAAGATCCACCTGCCTCTGCTATCCAAGGTCTGTGATTTGATTATAGGTATGCACCATCACATCCAGTTTCACAGTGCTGGGGACTGAACTCTGTTCCCTGTATGTGCTAGACAAGGACTCCACAAACTGAGATACATTCCCAACCCCACTCTAGCAATCCTAGTAACTTTTATCCTTTATTGTGTAACACTATCTTATACTGACCTTATTTTATATGTTCTTGCCAATCTTCTTATTTATTTAAGAAGTCCCTCACCAATAGCCATTTTTCACTGACTGTTGTCAAAACTCTGTTGATATTTGCTTTGGCTAAAAATGAAAGAAAATTTTGCTTTTGCTTGCAAAGGATTCTAAATTAGATTCCCAAAGGTCTTCCTGTATCCACACTGATAATAACACCCCATTGACTTCTGACTTGATTGGTGTTTCTGAAGGTTATCTGGAGATTTTGTTTTTAGAATAGACTTTTTATATATATATATGTATGTATGTATATATATATATGAGGGGGTGCATTTAATTCACAATGATATCTATTTTAGTATTGATGTTCTCAGTCATTTGATTTTTCTTTTGCCCTTCTAGAACTCTATTTAAATATTTATTAATTTTTTTCCACTGTATCTTCTCTTTAGATGTTTTTTATTTGGGGCTTTTTGTGTACTAAGCAAGCACTTTACCACTGAGCTAAATCCCCAGTACATTTCTGTTTTCTTATATTTTTTTATTTGCCCTTCATTTTGGATATTTTCTTTTTTTTTTTTTTTTTTACACATCTTCTAGTTTGAAAGTATCTTTTCTGCACCGTTCATTCTACTAATATACCTACCCACTGAATTCTTCCTTGGTTGTTATCTATTTCACTTGTAGAAGTCCTGTTTGTGTTCCTATTGTCAAGTCAACAGTGCATTTTTTGGTATTTTAGTCTCTTAAGTTTAATATTTGTCTGCTATTCCTTCTGGATCTCTGCTTAATTCCAGGGGAGTAGTTGAACTTCCTCCTCCTATGTATTTTCACTTACGTCCTTTCAATACCTAATAGTTTTCCAGTTGAGTTCACAGGTGTAGATCAGGAAATAGGAAGTGCTCAGAAATAATATAGATCTTAAAACACTTAGGATCATCTTTGTGTTATTCCATTCTCTATTGTTGATTTTGATGTAGAAATTCATTAACTTTTCAGCTTTTTCAAACTTCAATTTTATTTTGTAATCTTTTTGAAACTTTTAGAAAGACTTTAAATGGTGGTGCATGCCTTTAATCCCACACTCAAAAGGCAGAGGAAACTGGATCTCTGAGTTCGAGACTAGCCTGATCTACAAACCAAGTTCAAGGAAAGCCAAAGCTATTATACAAAGAAACCCTGTCTCAAACAAACTAGCAAACAAACGTAGATAGATGATGGATGGGTGGGTGGGTGGATGGATGGATTCATGCATACTAAGCAGTAATTGTCAGGTCTGTCTTTGTTTAAGAAATTTTGATGACTGAAATGATTGTGTGCTTGTTAAATTCATGTTATTTTCTTAGAAATAACTAATTTTAAAATATAATACCAATTTTTTTCTTCACCATTTAGTTATTTGGTTTTAATTTCCTCTCTTTCTCTCTCTCTCTCTCTCTCTCTCTCTCTCTCTCTCTCTCTCTCTCTCTCTCTCTCTCTGGTGGGGGGGTAATAGTATGCATGTGGTTATGCATGTGTGCTGTGGAGACCAGAGCTTACAGACTTTGTTAGTTTTGGACATAGGGTCTCTTTCTCTCTCCCTGAACATGGAGCTAATTGGCTAAGCTGGCTGATCACTGAACTTCAAATCCATTTGTCTCCATTTCTTAAGTGCTGGGGTTGGAGATTTGCCCAGCTTTTACTTAGGTGCTGGGGACTCAAACTCAGGCCATTATACTTGTGTAACTAAACCATGTTCCCATCTAGTAAAGTATTACTCTGAGATTTTTCCATGTGTTTGTTTTGGTGATTCAAGTGATTCAACAGCTACAACTAGCTGTAGCCCTTCAGCTTGTTATTCTAATCTAAGGGAATTACCAAACATTCAGAGCTGATATAAAATGAACAACCAGAAATATTAAATGTAGATGTATTTTAAAAGAATAAGAAAGATGTTATCTTTCTTTATACTTTAACGTTCTTAGTGTTTTCTTTTTATGTGATTATCATTTCTATAATCTAGTGACATAAAATAATAAATTTTGAGTTTTAGCCTATGATTTTTAAGCTTTAACTTTCTTAGTTTCTGAATGATGTCTTTATGTTTTCCATAAAATACTATTTTGCAGTTTTAATGTAAAAGAAGGAAAATTGTACTTAATAGCTTCTGTTTATTTGTATAAATTATATATTGACAAAATCACATAATTGCTTAAGTGTTTTATACTCTGGAAATGTGTTGTTTTCAGGCTGGTGAGATGATTCAGTGGGTAGAGGCTCTTGTTGCCAAGCCTGATGGTCTGAGTTTGATCCCTAGAACCCACCCATGTAGTAGATGGAGAGAATCAACTCCTGAAAGTTCTTATGGCACATGCTGCACACAATAAATAAGTGTAATGAAAGCTTAATGAAGAACTGTGTGATGTGCACTGGTGCTCGTTGACTATGGAAGACTTGACAGTTTAAGGACTCAGGGGCTGCTACTTGTTCATCTGTCTCATGAATTTGAATGTTTTATTTCTTAGAGTGCAGAGCATAGTCTTCTCACAGACCTTTAACCTTTCCCCTGTAAATAAGAAGGATGGATTTTTGTCTTCGTCTACCATAGATAGGGAAAAGGTAAATTTACTTGCCTGTATGGACATTAATAATAATAACAGTTAATTTTATTTGAAAAACATGGACCCGGTTTTTACCATTGGACATGGAATATTATTTTCCCCTGTATTTAAGTAAATACCAGTAAAGGAAAACTATCAAGAATTATCAGAAAAGCCCACAATGTCCACACAGGCAAATAAATATACTTTTTCCCTATCTATGCTCTGTACACAGAGTTGAACCTAGGTACTATAGAGGAGCACAGTGCTCTGACCTATTGAGCCATCTCTCCTCCACCCACCCCTGTTTAAAGAATATTGTTAACAGTAGGACACCTGATGTTAACAGTAAGTAAGCATTAATGTTCTCAGAAAATAAGCATTAATTTTCCAGTACATTTAATATCTTAGACTCATTGGGGCTATAGCTCAAAGGTAGAGCCAAGCTTCATAAAATCTATGTTCAACTTTCAGTATTGTAAAATAGGAAAAGCAAACAAACAAACTTAGACCCTGCAGGTTCCAAATCTGGACTTAACCACAAAGTGAAAACCAAAAAAGTTTTTTTAGGATCCTGTTCCTTTCTTGGTATAGCTGTGAAACAAGAATTATAATAATAATTCCTGGCTCATAGAAAGATTGGATGATGCATATAAAGTATCTTGTATCAGGTATTTTCATTTTAATTCTTAAAACTAAAGATTAATGTTTTTCAATTTGAAATATGCTAATTATGTTTTTAAACTTTTTTTGACATTTTAATTGATTATAAACACACCTTAATTGGCAATTTAGTGTGCCTCTGATTAGTATATTTGAATACTAAATGTTCCTGATAGTTGTTTATAAGAGTAGCTCACTGTTTGAATTTATTTTTTAAGAATCTTATGTACTATTAAGGCATTCATAAAATCTTGTCTTTGAATTTGGAAAACAGACCTACATGAGTTATCCCACATTTCAGAACTTCAGAAAGTACAATTTTAGTACTGGAAAAAATCAATTTAAAGTAAGCCATCAGAGACTGACCACTAAAATTTCAACCTGGAAGGAGCTTGCTTCTAATTATGTTTTCAGAAGTAAGCTTTTAATAGAATGAAATATATTGCCATTTTGTTAATGTGTTCCTCATGTTTTATCCATTGAATATGGGATACGTGACAAAATTCCATCCAACGTTATTATTGTGGCACAAAGCACAAACAGCAAAAAAATGGGCTTCAGCTGTTTGAGTGAAAATATAAAAGTGTGATAGGTGATGGAAAGAATGCCTGCCATCATTCTTACTCATTTAGAAAGAAAAATAATTTTCAAATATTTACTTAGCTGGCTTTTTTGTTGTTGTTGTTGTTGTTCAAGAATCACTTTTGTGAAGATGTAAGAACAAGGTGTTAGCACTGATTTTTACAGCTCCATGCTTATATCACGATTTTGGTGACTGTAGGTCGCAGAGATAGAAATATCACCGTATCACTTCCGGACTTGCCTCCACTGGCAATATTTAATGAAGTTGATAAGTTAGTGTGTTTTACATTAAAACCCAGATTTCTAGTTCATGTTACTGACTTAAAAATTTACAACAAAACTCTAGAGCAAACTTTATGGTTTGATTTTGATGTTTGTTGCTCATGGGTTTTATACTGCTTCTTCACATTGTAATTTTTATGAAACTACAATTTGGAAATATCAATTGTCTTTCCATATGGTAGAAGTAGTTGAGTTAGCTCCTAGTAATTTTGTCTTTATGATTGATTGATGACCAACACTCTAAGTGTAAATGTATTCATTCACAATCAAATGAAAAGTACTTCATAGTCTCAGGTTTATGCTCTAAACAACTTCCTATGCCTCTTTTTGTGTGGCCTGAGAAGCTAATCCTGTCTGTCAGATTCACTTCAGCAACAGCCAGGCTCCTTTTATGGAGCAGAACATTTTGCTGGGCTGATAGCAAATGACAAAGAAGGGCATGTCATCTTTAGTGCTTTTGCAGTTTGCATAGAAGGCAATATTGTGTACTACTCTGACAGTGCTATTAATAAGTTTATTGTCTCTGCATTTCACTGAATATGAGACCAAAGGCTTTGTTTTGATATTCACAAGTTGAAGTCTGATTTTATGTTCTGTGATTACAGTATTTTTTTGACAATACTTTTTAGTCATAGTCTGAACAGTCCATGAGGCATAGACACTAAAGTTGGTAGGTGATTATTTCTCTCTATTAAATGAAATTGATTAATTTTGTTTTGGTTTTGTTTTATTTAGGTGAGAATGGAATTAGTGTAGAAGATGGGAAAACAAAGAAAAGTCAAAAGGATGATGAAGAACAAATTGCTAAATATAGACAGCTCTTGCTGAATATTAAAGAAAAAGAAAAGAAAGGGAGAGAAAATGATATGGAAATGGAAATCAAGTGGGTTCCAGGTGAGTGTAGCTATTAAGTAAAAGTTTTCTTCTGAATGCATTTAGATATAATCATAAAGATGCTAACACTTCTTTAGAAGCATACTTTTTTTAAGGTTCTATTTTCCAGAAACATTTTGGAAAGGAAATGGTATTTAATATACTTCAGAATTAGTGTTTTATGATCTTTTTCCATTTTTATTTTAAACTTTTTTATATATTTTGATTATATTTTTTCCCTATTCTTCCCAAGGTTTCCCCACCTTCCTACCCACTCAGCTTTATGTTCTCTCTCAGAAAAAGATTAGTAGATAAGGTGATGCATGTAATTAGCATTCATCTAATGATCTGTGAATGTTAGGGCCTTTCTTGTTAGAAGTGCTTGGGATTGGGATCCTTAGAAGGAGGAATGGAGTCCAGAGAAGCATAAGCAAGAGCCCTTCTGTCTCACCCACCAAGAGTTCCCCTTTCTTCCCACCTTAGGCCATAGAGCAGGGGTACATCTTTTTCTCCTCTTTGTCCTCCCTCCACTTTCCAGAGCAGCATTCCATTTTATTCTAGTGTCTGCTCTTTATAGCCTTTTCCATTTCTCCATCTTTCTCTAATCTCTGTTCTTTTGCTGTCTTCCACTGGAAGGCTTACACAGACATCAGGGACAAGCATATATGACTATGGAATTATCCATTCTTTATTCAGAAACAAAATGTTTTGAATCAGTTGTGCATTCATTTTTGTTAGGTAGCCCTGATCCAAACATTTCATTTTCAGACACCTTAAAACATGTTCAGTATTTGGTTTTGGCTATTTCTTTATTTCCATTTATTAGCAATGTATTCATTATTTGAAATACATTCACGAAAAGGTTTTCTCATAACTTTTTTAAAAACCAGATGTTTTAAATTTTGAGTTGAAGGCCAGGGATATAACTCAGTAATGGAGCACTTGTCTAGCAAGACCCTGGATTAAGTTCCTAGTGCCCCAGTGGGGTTGTGGGTGAGTTAAAGGATGGGATGTAATTCATTGGCTGAGTGCTTGTCTAGCTTGAATGAGTTCCCAAGTTTAATCCTTAGAACTACAACCTACACCCCCCCACACACACACACACACAAAGTAAAAAACAAACTTTACAAATGCCATACCCAAAAGAGCTAGGCTTGGACTGAAAAAGAAAAAAATGGGTGGGGGGGTTGAATTAAGAGGAGAGCATGACAGCATCAAATGGAAAAGCTCAGTAAAAATGAGCTAGAAGAATTTGCAGTTTGTCTCCTAGTTTAATGATAGAAAAGAAAGTTTATGTGGTAACTGTGTAGAATCACACAGTTGTACCGTGATTAAGCTTAATTTAATCATCCTTGAATCATGTTAACAGGTTGACTATGAAAGCTTTGTAAGGTAATAAGCTGAAATCATACAGTATAAATAACCTTTGAATCATTTGTGGACTGTATAATAAAGAGAAGCAGGAGCTAGAGATATAGTTCAGTAGTTAAGAGCACTTGCTCTTCATTTTATATTTTTTTCCTAGTGTATAGTAAAGTCTGGGAATTTTTTAAGATTTTTAATTAATTTTTTTATTTCTTGAGATTATAATACTATTACATATCTTTTCCTTTCCTCCTTCCAAACTCTCCCGTATACACTGCCTTGCCCTCTCATGTTACATTTTTACATTTATTGTTGTTACGTAAATGTGTGTGTGCATAATTCTTAAATACAGAAATATAATCTGTTTATTCTGTATAATGTTACTTGTATGTGTATGTTTTGTTTTATATAACCAGTTAGTATGCTCTTTCTTGGGAAAGACTGTTTCTACGGCTCTCTCAGCATCTTTAGTTGCTGGTAGTTTCTTTGGGGCCTTGAGGCCTCCTGAGCTTTGGTGTCATCCTTGGTTAGTCAGTTATGCTGATGAGACTTTCTGGATATAGCTTCTGGAATTTGTAGGAGACATAGTGTCATAGTAAATCCCAGTTCCTCTGGCTCTTACAGCCTTTCTGCCCCTCTTCTGCAATGATCCCTGAGCTTTAGGTCCAGGAGTTGTATTGTAGATTATCCTTTGGGACTAGACTCTGCTACTGCATTTTGCTCCGAGTGTTGTAAGAAGTTTCCTTGATGAGAGGTGAGTCTTAGGTTTTTTCCATACTCTCTGATTTCTTATCTAGAAATCCTGTTTGATGTACATGTTACTTTTTTACTTTGTGTCTGTTAACTCCTGACTTCCGTGCCTTTGGATCTATACAATTTGATGGGTAATTTCTTCAGTTCCGCTTTTATTTTATTTTTTCTTTCTCCTCAGTATAAGTATTTTAACTTGGACACTGACAAAATTTTGATCTCTGAGAGTTGCATTTTTCTTTTTTCCCCAAATTTGTTTTATTCTTGTGATTTTTTTAATTTCCTCTTTTGATTTTTTTTTTAAGTACTGATTTTATAATTTGTATCTAAGTTTCTAAATTCATTGTCTATGGTTCTACCTTACTGGTTTTTGTTTCTACTTTGTCTAGCTATCAGGGATTTTAATTGGAATCTTGTTGTCTTGGATCTTTCAGGAACTCAGTATCAGAAGGCTTTCTTATAGAGTGTATTTGTCAGGTGCCTGGGGCCATTTCTAATCCAAGACCTATCAGATTTTTGAGTTGGTATATTTGGGACCACACAAGTAGTGTGAATTCCAGCCACAAGTCCATGGATTTGTGGGCTTGTGGTTACAAAGTCTCTGAGGGGAACTGTATTTTTACTCCCCTTGATCTCCATGTACTCCCCCTGAACTGTAGGGGGAGGGTCATCATCTACTGGGGGCACATTTAAGGATCCTGGGACCTCCCACCATGATCAGACTCCAAATTTTGTCCTCTGCCTCCTTGGCTAGCAGCCCATAACAACCCCCAATCCATACTAGACCATATTAACTTAGTATGTATCCCCAAGGAAAGCTTCCTGCTTCTCAACTAGTTTAATATTTCTCTTTGAGCTTCCTTGTTGAGACTTGACTCCGGAATTTTTTTTCTTTGTATCTTTGCCATTCATGTAAAAGATTTTCATTTTTCACCTTGCCTATAAACATAAAAGTAACAGTAGAACAAATAATTTCTCAACCTTTACCATAAATAAGTTAGAATAATGGCTTTCCCAGACTTGGCTAGAAGTTAGTCTACTAATATGAGGATATCTTGGTAGTATGTTATTGTGATTACAAACTGCTTAAAAGGCAAGAAATACATACAAATAAACTTGAGAGAAATACAAGAAACAATAGCTCCCTAATGAAACCCACATGTCTTGAATACATGTGGTTAGTGTTTTAAGAACACTGAACTCTATGAAACAGGCATAGGGGACAGTTTGATGTGTGGTAAAGTTAATGCCCTTGGAAGTAAAAGCTATTATTGTTTTCAGGGAGACTGAAAGGGGATTTAGAAGAGGTTAGAGAAAGGTAACTCAAGTTCTAGATGAACATAAAACATTTTCCACCAGTGAAATAACTTTAGGCAAAAATAACAAAATAGCATCTATTCAGTGAGTACTTTGATCATGTCTTCCATGGATGTTTATTAAATGTTTAGGGAGATACACAGTAGAAATCCCTAGTCTGAGCTTCTTAGACTTGTCCTTACTATCTACATTTTAACTCTTGTTTTCACATGGTAAATGAAACAGGATTCTAATAGAATGAGTGCAACCAGGGAGCATTTGTTGACTCTGACAGCTTTAGCTATTTGCTGTTGTTACAAAAACTAGTTTGTATTTTACTTCTTAATCCCAAGTGTTGTTGCTCTCAGTTAGTGGGTGAAACAGATTTGGGTCACTTTTTCTTTCACTTGCTTTTTTTTTTTTTCATGAGTTGTAATTTTTTTTAAAAAAAAAACTTTATTTATTTATTTATTTTGCCTTGGTGTTTGCCTGGAACTGGAACTACAGACAGTTGTTAGCTGCCATGTGGGTGCTGGGAATCGAACCCGGGTCCTCTGGAAGAGCAGACGGTGCTCTTAACCACTGAGCCATCTCTCCAGCCCCTCACTTGCTTTCTTATCCTATAGATATTTAGAAGCTGTGTGCTGTAGAACTCTTACTAGCTACTACTCTGGACCAAGTGTCCCTTTGACCCTTGTTCCCTGTCCTTACACCCTTGGGAGTAACATGCAGTTTTGAAGAGGTGCCTTGATGGCAGTACTCCTTGGGACATGACTGTTGGTTTTCCTCTATAAAACCTAGTAACCAGAATGAATTCCACATTTGACATTTTGGTGTTAGTGACAGTGGTTAGTAACATTTTAAAAGTGTTTGGAATTGAGTGCTACATAGTCTAATTTATAACACACAAAAACTTTAAGAGATTGATATATAAGTGTTCATAAATACTCCCAGTGAGTCCTAAGCCCCTATTTAAGTAAAAAGTACCAGTTCTGACCTATATGAGAACTCTTAAAACATGTATTTTGTTTTTATAAACAAAGCCTGTAATAATACCTAGTTGAGTTGCTTTAAATCATTCATACCCTACCCTTTGAAGACTTTCCAAATATTTCATGTGGATAAGGTCAGAAGGAATGTATATTCTTCTTGTAGATTTTGTAAGAATATTTATGAGTCTTTTTATATGCACAGAAACTGCCAAAATCAATCTGAATAGATTGTGCTTATTAAATTATTACTGTTGTATTGAATCATTTGCAGTTGTGGCTTACTTTAAAGGAGCTTTACTCCTTTTTTGTGGGATTATTAATATCTTTAATTTGTCAGTCTATGGATATATGCTTAAAGATTTTTTTTTTAACCAGTTTGTAGAAAACTAGAAGAAGTTATAATGAAGTTGTTTTTCAGTTGCATTGTGGCTTCTCTTAAATGAGGCCAAACTGACTCCGAAGAATGTTCTTGTGCATTTGCCAAGACACTTCTGGGATGGGCATATTTTTAAGAACTCAGAACATAAACAACTGTGATCTGTGGCAAGAGATTTAAATGACATCATGATGACATTGAGAACAAAGCATTTTTAAGTTATTGTGGTGTGTTAATTCATTGCAACGTGGTTTGTCTTTCTTCTATTTTGGTATATTAAGTGAGAACCAGGCAAAGAAAACTGCAGACTGACTTAAGATATTACTTCTTTATTGCTAGAAGCAAACTAAGTTCCAGAGAAATATTATTTCCTAAGGATAAATATTGCATGCATTATTCTAGAACTAGTGGTTCGAGTGAACCAGTTAGAGACAGAAGCCACTAAGACCTTATAGTTTGACTCATTTTCTATTAGAAATAATATGTTCTAAACGTCAAGATCAAACACTTGGCAGAAAAATAAGAATCCTTCCTTCAAATAGTTTAAGACAGATGTGTTTATTAAGTACTTACTGTGGGTTTGGGACAATGCTAAATATTATGGAATGTAAAAGAAAATGCCTACACCATTTATTGTACAGAACTGGCATATGCAGGTGGAACTTAGAAAGCAGAACTATATAATCAAACACCAAATAAAATGACACCTCACTTAACATGATGCAAATAATCTCGTAATCCTTTTTCAGGAATTACTTCTAGCCAGGTGTGGTGGTACATGCCTTTATTCTCAGCTCTTGGAAGGAGGCAGAGGCAGATGAATCTTTGTGAGTTGACATCACAAGTTACAGGGCAAACCTTGTCTCAAAAAAATATAAAAGCAAAAGATTTTAAGATGTAGCTATCATCTAATAATATAATAGTATGTCTTTGAAATTTGAGATTAGACTGATTATATGCTAATCTGCATGCATTTTATATGCTATTCTATTTTGTTAGGTGAAATAAATTTGTTTTTATCAGAATTTACTGCCTTCTGCATGAGGATTTCATCTTATATTCCCTAGGTACATTACGGGTTCATTTGAAGATCTGTATATGATTTTGTATCATTCTCACATCACCTAAAAACTATGTACTAAGGTGAAATGTTTTTCTCATAAAGAATGAGTTTTAATGTTTTATTTTATGTGTATGAGTGTTTTATCTGCTTGTATATTATGCACTCCAGGCATACTTGATGCCTACTGAGGACCGAAGAGGACATGGATCCCTAGAACTGGAGTTCCAAGTGGTTTTGAGCCACCATGTGGATGCTGAGAGTCAAACCTGGGTCCTTTGAAAGAGCAACCAGTGCTCTTAACTTTTGAGCTATTTTCTCCAACTCCAGATACATTTTCAAATTGAAGATTATATTTCTGTTTTGGCATCTAACAAATCAAAACTTCTACTGTCACTATTTCATAAAAAGAAACTTGAGCGTACATGTAATTTAATTTAATAAATTTCTAAAGTCCTAGAAATTTGGAGATTAGTTGTTTGCCTAACAGCCAGGAAATGGACCTTAGAACTCACCTGTTTAAACCTGGTCTTTAGTATTCGTGGTCTAAAAGCACTGTTGTTATTACTTCCATATATTTGGACTTCTACCAAATATTTTGAAGTTTAAAGGGGGGATGCTTGTTGAGGGAAGGTTTTCAAACATCTAATCGCTACTAGATTTATGTTACATCCTGAGACCAAAGGTAAAGTTCAGTGAGTAGGTAGAGGAGGGATAAAGCCTAAGCTGGCCGAGGCCATCATTACTACCAGGTTAAACAATACATAACTACTTTTCTGTCTTCTTTGAAGATGATGGTATTTATTTATTCTATTTTTGTTAGATATTTTTGAAGGACTTTGGACATGGGGTTTTAAATATTTATATGACACTAAATTCATCTTTTAAAAATAAAAAATGGTTTGGCATAATGGCATACATTTGTAAGCCAGTCTGTCAGGAGGCAGGGTCAAGAGAATCACCACAAGTTCAAGGCCAGTCTAGCCTACAGAATAAGTTATAGACCAGCCCAGTTCTGCATAGTGCGACCCTGTCTCCATACAAACAAAATGTAAAAGTGAATAGAATGGCCAAAATGGTCCTTTTAGAAAAGAGGTGAACACATTTGAAATGTTATAAATGCAAAAACAGCTCTGGAAGTGAATCTGTCTTTTGCAAAATACTTTAAAAATGGCTAGTTTAATGACTAAAGGATATATGAGTCAAGAGCAGAATATAGGCGCAAAACCTTTAGAGATGAGCCATGTAAACAACCAACCGCATTGGAAGAACCAAGTCATCTAGAAAGAGTGAAGCTGGTGACCCTTTGGATCTTAACTCCATAGCCTTGGAGAATGCCTGAGCAGTGAGTCAAGAATTTGTTCATCACTTGCACTGCCCAGGGAACTCAGGCTTTCATTTGATTGACAGGAAAAACTAGAGAGAATTTTCCTTAATTAACTATTAATTGTAGCTTGAGTGTTTGCTTCAAGTGTTTTTCTTCAATCACTCTTCACCAAAGGGCAGAGAAGTAGAATTTTTGGAGGTCAAAACAAGTATAGACAGAGGAAGGCTAGACCTAAGTGAATATTTGGGTTTCTTTTTCCTATAATTTTTAAATTGTGTTTGTTTTGAGACAGTATTTCTGTTGTATAGCTCATTTGAACTTAAACTGTACCTTAAAGTGCTGGAATTGCAGGTAAACCACTATGAATAATAATAGCCATTTTCATTAATGACATCATATATCAGATTTAAAAAAATGTTGATTTGTTTTGGTTTGCTTTGGCAATTTATATTTCTCTTGCTCTCCCTCTCTCCCTCCCCCCCCCCTTTCTGTGGGAATGGGAATAGGATTTATAAAAATTGGTTACCTGTCATTTTGTGGTCTTGATATTGCAGGTATTCATTGTTGAACATACCTGCTTACATAAATTATGCATTTCTCTTGCTTTTGTACACTTTTAACTGATCAAAGATGTACCATTTTAAACTAAACGTTTTCCCTTTTCTAGGCCTTAAGGAGAGTGCAGAAGAAATGGTCAAAAACAAGTTGGAGGGAAAGGATAAACTGACCCCTTGGGAACAGTTTTTAGAGAAGAAAAAAGAGAAGAAAAGACTAAAGAAGAAACAGAAGGTATCCATGCTAACTGGCCAGGTGTTTATTGAACACCAGTTGTGTGTTTCATACCCCACCGATTTTGAAATGTTTGTTTCTGTGACAGAATCTCACTGTTTGTTCATCCTCATTCTAGTGCTGAGACTACAGGGAAATAATTTTTGGGCAAAGTAGGTTAAAAGCTCTACCCCCTTGGTATGCTACCTCTTTTTACTACAGCCTTGTTCAAAGCATAAGGAGGTAGTTAAATGCTATCAATAGAATAATTTCACAAGTAATGAAGCTAGCAGATTCTCGGGAGATTTTCTAAGTTGAGTCTATATGGAGTCAAAAAAATACTTACTCTGAGACTTTCCCCCTACACTTTTACTTTTTTTTTTTTTTTCAGGTTTGTTTATTGTTTTTCCCAATGGGGTTTCTCTGAGTAACCCTGGCTGTCCTGGAATTCACTTCGTAGACCAGGCTAACCTCAAACTCTGAGGTCCACCTGCCTTTAATCCCACCACTTAAAGGCATGTGCCGCTGCCACCACCTGGCTGACTTTTCCTTTTATTTTAGCCCTTTAATTTCTTTCTCTTGCCTTATTGCTTCAGCTCAGTATTGGAAAAAAGTAGGGATAATGGACAGCCGTGTCTTGTTCCTTATTTCAATGGTATTGCTTCAAGTTTTCCTCCATTTAGGGTGGTCTATCACATATAACTTTTATTATATTGAGATACATTTCTTCTAGTACTACTCTCTCTTGGATTTTTACCATAATGACATATTGGACTTTTGTCAAAGGCTTTTTTTGTATCTACTAATCATATTATTTTTCTTTTTAATTCTCCTTTTGTTACACATTACACTTATTAGTTTGCTTATGTTGTACCCTCCCTCCATCTACTATAAAGCCAACTTGGTAATGGTGGATAATCTTTTTGATATATGTCTGTCTTCATCTTGCAAGTATTTTATTGAGGATTTTTTAAAAATCTGTGTTCATGAGGGATGTTGGCCTATAGATATTTTTTTGGACTTTGAGGTGGGTTAAGGACTCTCACCTCCTTCTCCAGCACCATGTCTGTCTACATGTCACCATGTTGCACTGTGATGATAAGGACAAAACCTCTGAAAATGTAAGTCACCCTAATTAAATGTTTTTCCTTTATAAGAGCTGCTGTGGTCATAGTATCTCTTCACAGCAGCAGAAACCCTAAGACAATGTCCGTTACCTATTTTGATTAGTTTCTGTTTGAGATTTATTTGTCAAACTTTAGGACAGTAACATCTACTTACTTTCTGTTCCTTTTGCTTGGAGTACATTTCCCTTCCTTTCAGTTTAAGGTGGTACCTATCTTTAAAGCTGAGTTTCTTGTAGACAACAGAAATATGGATGTTATATCTTAATTTCATTCAGCCAGCCTGTCTTGATTGGAGAGTTGGGGCTATTAATACTTAAAATTATTGAAAGATATATGTTTATTGGTTTGTGTTATTGTTGGTGGTTGGTTGGTTGGTGTTTTTGTTTGGTTTGGCATTTTTGTTCTTAGTTGTATTAGTATTTCATTAATTATGGTTTCATTTGTCTTCTTTCTGGGGTCTCTTGGCTATGTTTATTCTTTTAAAAAAAATATTTATTTTAATGTGAATTGGTGTTTTGCCTGCATGTATAACTGTGTAAGGGTGTCAGATATTGGAACTGTAGATAGTTGTTAGTGCCATGTGGATGCTGGGAATCAAACTCAGGTCCCCCAGAAGAACAATCAGTGCTCTTAACCACTGAGCCATCCTTTTAGCCTGGCTATGTTTATTCTTAACTAAATATTGTTTCCAGTCTTTTCTTTAGGTTGGTTTTTCTGGACATGACTGTTTGTGTCGTGTTTTTCTTTCTCCTTCAACCATGGCCAATGACTCTGCTGGGGACAGTGGTCTATGTAGTAGATTTGCAGAACTTGAGTGCATTGCTCTTCTGGCACTTAAAGTTTCCATTGTGAAATCAGCTGTTATACTAAAGGGTTTTCCTTTTTTTGTGACTTAAGATTTTCCTCCTGGAGCTTTCAATACCCTTTCTTTAGTCTGTTTAAGTGTTTTAACTAAGATATGTTGTAGGGTTTTATCTATTTGGTATTAACAGCTGTGCTTCTTAGATATCTGGATATCTAAGATAAATAAAATATATTTCCTTATTTGAAATTTTCTTCTATGATTCTTTTGAAGATTTGGTCTTTTCATGGAGTCCCAGTTTCTTTGTTTTGTTTTGTGTTTCTGCTCTTTACATATTCTTTGCTCGTCTTATTTCCCTGATTTGTTTTTAAGTTCTGATAGTGTATCTTATATTTAATAAATTTTACTTACAACTTTCTTCTGGGTTTTCTAATAGTGTTAAGTTTTTAATCCCTTCTTCATTTCAACTCCAGGTCTCCTCAGTATTTCTATGCCTGTTGAATTCCTTTCTCAAATCTTTTATTGTCTTTGTCATGTCATTTCAGCCTTGTATTTGTGTTGTGTTTTTTTTAGGCAATGTGCAGACATTTTATGTTCTTTGAGTTCATGGAGCTATTTGGTTGTATCTTTAAACTCTGAGTTCTTTGATTAGTTTTATGATCATTGTTTTCTGTGTTCTGGAGTTTATCTTGGTAAAACTCACTGGAAAACGTTTTTGTAAGACTGGTGGATTTAGGAGGACATACTATCTTTTTTTTTTTTTGTGCAGGAACCTGGAAATGTGGGCTTCTAGTGTTGGTCGTATATCTCATGTGAACACAGCAGGCTGATGTGATGCCTGGAGGTTAGGACAGGCATGAGTGGGGCCGTGATTGTGGGTAGCCTGGGAATTAGAGAGGGTGCCTTACACTGGGTTCGGGTGGATTCACCAGGCTGAGCCAGATCACATGATGAACAGGCATAGCTGGGTCTTAAGGCTGGATCTAGCACAAGCAGCTGCAGGACCAGATTTGTGTACCATTGTCTCACCACCTGGGCTTGGCTAGAAGGTTCCTCTGAATTAAGGCTCCCAAGTCTGGTAAGTGCCAAAAGGACGAAGAGCAGCCAAGAGATATGGACTTGTTAACAGTTAAAGTACAGACAGTAAATAATCAGTGTCTTCAGGAATTGGTGTTCTGCATCAGACTTGATGATAACATCAGACGTCTTCTGACTCCTTGGTGCATTTAAAGCTTGGTGGATCATTTTGCATACAGGTTAAATGTATTCTTAGCATATTTAATAAAAAATAACAGGGATGTTTTAGATTCTTAGAAATAGACCCAGTCTGTTAGTTTTATATCAGTTTACTTTATGGTTTTATTTGTTAATTAAATAGACCAATGCAGTGTAAGCAGTCTGTTCAGATTCTACTAGGAATTTTAGCTTTCAGATTTATTTAAAATAGAATGTTAGTTTACAGTGGTAGACCACAGATAAAAAGTTTGTTTTGTTTTGGAAACAGTCTCACTAGGTAGTCTTGGCTTTCTTGGAACTTGCTAAGTAGACCAGGCTGTCCTCAAACTCCCATCTGCCTCTGCTTCCTCATTGCTGGAATTAAAGTTATGTACCACTATGCCTGGCTGTTTAAAAAAAAAAAAAAAAAAAAAAAAAAGTTTTTGAATTTTTTTTGCGTGTGTCTGTGTAAATGTATCTGCACATGAATGTACATGCTAGTTCCTGAATAGGCCCTTAGAAGCTGGAATTGGGTGTTAGATCCAGTGGAGATGAAGTTAGGGTGGTTGTGAGCCACCTGACATGGGTCCTAGAATCAGAACTCTGGACTTTTCATCATAAAATAGTGGCTGCTTTTAACTGCTGAGACATCTCTCTCTTCCCCAAGATCATTTTTTAAACTGAAAGTAAGAACAGAGCATTAACTTAGATGTTTTGTAAATTTTTTAATAAAAAAATTTTCCCCTTAACCAGAAAACATATTGTTCTAAATATCAGATAACCTATAGTATTTAAGATGTTAGTAATTTTGCCATTTCTTAATTGTATCAGATATCAAGCCATTTTCTTTATTGATTAAACAATAATATTGTCCTGTGAATATCTATTATCCCTTTATAACTCTTACATCACTTTCTACCTTGAATTATTATTTTATAAATGTGTGTGTGTGTGTGTGTGTGTGTGTGTGTGTGTGTGTGTGTGTGTGTGTGTATGTTCTAGTTTGGTTTCTGTAGAGCATGGCTTCTGAGTAGAAGACTAAACTAGGATTTTTTGGTGGCTTCTGTTTTTGTTTGTTTGTTTGTTTGTCTAGAGCTTGTGGCTTTTTATGTTGTGGTCACATCTTATAACCTATTAAGACTTAGGACTCTTTTGTTGGCTTGTTATATGTTTAGCTAGGCTGCTGGGCTTAGGGAGGTGTTGCAGGAGGCCTGCTCTGATGGTACTTATAAATTATGGCAGCTGTACTAGAAATGGTCTGTGAGGAGGATATTTTAGTATTTGAAGTCACTTTGTTGGGAAAACTGTGTACTACCGTGGGGCCTTTTTTTTTAAATCAGGCTTTTTGGGCATTTTTTGTTGTTTAGGTTTGATGTAGAGACAGGGAGAAAATGGGTGGTGCTAAGCCTGCTGGTTTTCATCATATTTAGTCTTACTGTATAGAAAGATGCCCAAAATGGTAGTCATCATGCCCAGCACATTGGTACTGATCACTGGATTGATTGTATAGCATGATGAGAGACATAGTGATGACCATGATTTGTTTGTTTGTTGGTTTGTTTATTTATTTATTTGGTGATGTTAGCCACTGAGTAGCTGAGTGGACTGATGAGGTTGAGAATGCTAAAGATGATGACATTTTGTGCAGAGTTGTAGAATCTGCTGACAGTCAAGAGTGGCAGTGTCTAGGGCCATTGAGACACATAGGCCAGGTCACTGCTGACCAGGAAGGTGGAGAGAGGTCTACTAGAACCCAAGTGGGGATCATGAAGAACACAGCATGGCAGCCTAGGATGTTGAGCAGCCGCAGGTGGTGCATTTTGGAGTCTTTTAGTACTTTTTTGGAGAAGATGTTTTGAAGGGAGAAGTATAGCATGGTTGTCAGGCACTGACCAGTCCCTATACGTCAAAAGACAGCTCTATGACAGTGGCCAATAGGACTCTATTAATGATAAGGACTAGTGCTTTTGTTTTGTTTTTGATGATGATCTGGGACAGGAGAACCATTTAAATGGGGACATGGTGGCCTTGACAGTGCATGCGTGGGACCCCTGCACTTTTTAGATACTGCTGCCCTCAGTGGGTAGAGCATGGGACTCATAATCTTAGGGTTGTGGGTTTGTGACTCATGTTGGGCGTTAAATGTGGCTCAATTAATAAGCCCAATTAATTATATTATTAGGTTAATATTTATTTAACTTGCAATAAAATGTAGTGAATGACATTTGTCTGGAATGGATTTTTTTTTTTTTAGGCTGTGGAGAAGCAGAGCTTTGTTTTCAGAGACCAATACTTTAAGTTGTGTTTGGCCACACTTTAAGGCTACAGCTTCAAAGGTCATAGGTGAACCCAAATTTGCAGTCAAAGGCCACACCCTTAGGTCAGGGAGGTACTAAATCTCACTATAGGTTTCTGTTACTAAAATAAAATATTCTGACCAGAAGCAACTTGGTAAAGGAAAGGATTATTTCATCTTACACTTCCAGGCTGTATCTGGGGAAGATCAAGAAGGAAAGTTATAGTAAGAACTAAAGCAGGAATGCTGAAACTCTGACTTTCTCAGCTACGTTCTTTATGCAACCCAAGACTAAAGATGACACCATCCACAATAGATTAGGCCCAGTTTCATCATTTAGCAATTTAGAAGGTGTCCACACAGACATGTTCTTAGGCCAGTCTAATGGAGGCAGTTCTTCAATTGGGATTCCTTCCTCCAGGAATTGACTCAAGTTTTTGTCAAGTTTAAAAAAACTGAACGGCACAGTTGGTGTCTCATTTCTTTCTGAAGACAGAGACCAAATATCTGATAATATCCTTTTCTCATAGTTTCCTGTTACTATTTTGCATGCATATGTGAACATATTTATATGTGTATACGTGCATGTGTGGCTTGCTCTCCACCTTTGGAGGTTGATTTTTTGTTTGTTTGTTTGTCTGAGTTTATTTGAGATCTGATCTCTCACTGAACCTGGAGCTAGACTGGCTCTAGGTATCTGTTTCAGCACTCTAGGCCTCTTCTCTCCCTCCTGCCCAGCACTGGGATTACAAATCTCCTTTTTTATTTTTTAAGATGGGAACTGGGGATATGAACTCCAATCCTCATTCTGTACATAGCAAGCATTTTGCCAATTGAGCCATCTCTTCAGCTCTTTTTGACTTCTAAGGTCTGATAGAAAAACAAAAAGATTGACTTAGAATTATTTTATAAATTAACCTATTATAGATTTTTAATTTTATATTGAATTTCTTGACTTCAAAAATGCTTTATTATTTTCTTTATATTCACTTACTACAGTCTTTATAATGTTGCAACTCTCTTTACATTCAACTTGAAGGCTCTTGCTGAAGAAGCCAGCGAAGATGAACTTCCTTCTGACGTTGACTTAAATGACCCCTACTTTGCTGAAGAAGTTAAAAACATGGGTAAGCCAGCCTGTATTTGTGCTTTTTCAGTTGGGATCCAAAGAAAAGGATAATACGGATTGATAGTTAGTTGAACCTAACTATTCTCTCAAAATTTCTAGAATTTGGATAGCTTTATAACCAAGACTGTCCTGTAAAGTTTAATCATAAGTCATATTGAGAAGAGCATGTGCCCCTATACATAAAAGTTATAAAATAATTCCCTTATAAAAGACTTTTTCTTAAAAAAAAGATTTTCTTTAAAAATGCTGTGTTTTGCCTACATGTATATGTACATGCAGACATGCATGCAGTATCTGAAGAGGCCAGAAAAGGATGTCAGAACAACTGAAACTAGAGTTCCAGATGGTTGTGAGCTACCATGTCGTTCTGGGAACCTAACCTGGGTCCTCTACAAGAGCAACAAATACTCTTCACTGCTAAGCCATCTCTCTAACTCCCTCATTTTGAGACTTTGAGTAATTGAGAGTTTAACAGTTTAATGGGGACTCTTTTCTGGAAATTTTCTTTATAGCTAGCCATTCTAAAAGAATGATGGGATTTAGGATGAAGAGTAGTCTCTGCATGATAATACTTCCACTCCAGATCTGCCTATTTCTGTCTCTGTCTCTCTGTCTCTCTCTCTCTCTCTCTCTCTCTCTCTTTCTGCAAAGGCACTGAAGAATTTGTCTGGCATGTATATAGTTTTTGAATATGTACATAGGATTACAGTAAAATAGCCTTTTCTGTTCAGATGTACAAAGGCATCTACACTTAATATTTAATCCATTTTTCATTTACCCTTACTAAATGCAATTTTTAAAAAAAAAAAAAAAAAAAGAAAAAAAAGAAAGAAAGAACCTTTTCTCTTATCTCCATTTTCTTCAAATTCCTAAAGTAAGGTGACTTACTTCTTATGTCTAAAGAGTCTCTCCATGATACTTAGACCACTTGTGCTTCCTGGATACTTTGGACATATATAAATGTGTTTGGTAAAGTTGAGATCATACTTGAGCAAGTCAGTGCAGAAACCATAGTAAAGTATTTCCAGTTAGTGTGTGTGTTTTGCCTACCCTCATCTTTATGCCCCATACACATGAACTCCCAAAGGCTTATTCTTGGAAAACTATAAAACTATAAAATTCTAACATCTAATTTAGACTCTTGGTGTTTATGTGAGTAGATTTAATCTTTATCTGCTTTTTACTATAGTCTCAAGAGACTTAAAAAAACAAAACAACTTTGTTTATTTTGCTTTGTTCTGTTTTTAGTCAAGATCTGACTATGTTGTACCCAGGTGTGTCCTGATGCTGACATTCAGGCATGCTTGCAAGACCAGAACTGTCTTAAGAGATAACTGTTCTACTTGCTGGGAGATTTCCTGATAAGATAATGTTTCAGAACAGGAATTTTTCATTTTCTTGATATCCAGTATGTAACAGAATCAAAAAAGTTTTTAAAAAGATGTTCCCTCTTCTTGGATCCCCAGGACTGGAGTTAAAAGTGGTTGTGAGCCACCATGTGGTTACTATGAACTGGTTTCAGGGTTCCTTCAGGAACAGGTACTCTCAATCACTGAGCCATCTTTCCAGTATCCTGATTGGTTGTTACTATAGAAAACATTGGGAGGAGGGAGTGTTGGTTACATTTCTGTTCTGATAAAACACCATATCCAAGGCAACTAATACAAGAGAAGAGTTTATTTTGGTTTATGGTTCCAGAAGGTTAGAACCCATAATGGTAGGGTACAAGCAGCAGGCATTGTAGCTGGATCAGAAAGCTGAGGGTTCACATCTTGACCCTCAGTCATGAAGCAGAAATAGTGTACTGGAAATGAGATGAGACTAAAAACACTCAAAGCCTGTTTTTCAGTGTGTAGTTATGCATACCTAGCAAACCTCCTCAGACGTCTGCAGACCCGGTATTCAAATGCCTAGGACTATAGGGGACATTTCTCATTGAAATCACTACATTGGGTTATTTTTTGTTTGGGGATGTGTGTTTGTTTTGAGATGGTATTATCATATAGCTCAAGTTGGCTTCTTACTCCTTGTATAGGAAAAGCTAACCCTTTATCTCCACTTCCTGAGTGCTTCATATGCAGGCATGAGTTGAACCACCATGCCTGGTTCTTTGTTGTGTTGAGGGGCAAATTGGGAACTTCATGCAGGCTAGGCAAGCACTCTACCAACTGAGCTATATCTCTGGCCCAAGTTTATTGGTTTCTATTCAGTGGAAGAAAGAGCAATTTATCAAAAGACTGTGTCCCTCACTTCACAGACAACCAGTGATGCAATAACATTCTAACAGAGCTTCAAACTGTTCTTTCATACTTTATTGCCCTAACTCCATCTACCTCTGAAGTCCTCACACTCAAACACAAAAGAAAAAAAAAATCATAGCATCAGCATATTTAATTACTAAGAAATTTAAGACATATATGTATAATCAGACAATAATGGAAATAATTGCAGGCATTATATAGTACAGTGTGCCAAGCAGTAACTACATTCTTACAGTTTACTAATTTACACAGTCCCTAGAATAACCCCATAGGTAGCTGCCATTATTAAATTTCATATTTGATTGCTCAGTGGCTAAAAGCACTCATTTCTTTTGCTGAGAATTCCATTTCAGTTCCCAACACCTACATGGCAACTCAACTATAGCAGTTCCAAGAAATCTGATGTCCTCTTCTGAGCTCCATGGGTACCAGGCATGTACTTAGTACTCACACATACATGCAGGATATAGCTCAGAGGGTAAAGGTGCTTGCTGCCAAACCCAATACCTGAGTTTGATCCCAGGACCCACAAGGTGTCCTTTGGCCTTCACACCTGTGTGGTACAAGCATGGCCACATGCAGCATGCCTTCTGTCAGTGTTATGCTTTTCTTTCCTGTAGTTTTGGTATTTATTGTTAAAATTATCCCTAGATATTTTGCTTTTTGTTCATAGTATGAACAAATTTGGAGTGTTAATCCTATCATTTTTAACTCTCCTCTTTGGTTTGTTGTATCAGGTACAAAGAAAAAATCAACAAAATCTTCAAAAGACAGCAGGTCTTCAGAGGAAGAAACTGAACTAGAAAAACAGAAGGTAGAAAGGGGTCATTGTTGAGTGTTGATGATTGATATGTGCATAATTGATTGATTGAGTTGATGATTGATATGTGCAACTGACTGAAATGATGTGGTTTGAGTGAGTTTTCAGTGTCTCTCATTTTAAAACTGGTTTTTTTCCCAGTAGATTTTGTAAATACATTATAAGATACATAAGCATTTTAGCCACATGTTTTTAAGTGTTACCTTTAAACAAGCACTATTTCTCCAGCTAATATGAGGTCAAAGTTTCTGAAGCCCTTTATGACTAAGAGGAAACATTCTCCTTCACACTCTCTAGTATGACTGAAACAGAAAATACTGTTGTAGAAACATAAAATTGTATTTTCATGTTCTTTGATTCTATTCTATTATGTCCTGTATTACAATTTCAATTATAGCTTGTAAAATCAAATGCTAATTTTTCTTTTATTAGTGTTAAATGCAAGTCTAATGTGCAAATGCTAAGTCATTAAAAATGCTATGATGCTTATGCATAACCTAGTGGCTCTGGCACTGGGCCTTGACTGGCCACCTAAACTATTTAAAATTATCCATTTCATGTTAGGTAGTACTCATAAAGTTACTTACATATATGTTTGTTGAATATGGCTCTATAAGGAAGTCACATGTGAGTGCCAGTGATGGAAGGAAAGGAAATTAAAGTGTCCTGTGTGTAAGGGTCAGGGAGCATGTTCCTGTGTGTTTTCTCTAGTGCTTGTGGTTATTTACTCGATTCTTGAGGTGTCTCCAATCTCATGGTCAGTATAGAAACAAAGCTGGTCTCAGAAGCAGATCCTGAGTCTAGCTCATGAAAAGTAATCTGTATTGAAAGAGGCAAGAAAAAAAAAGAGCAAAAGAATTTTCCTACTAGCTAACATACACATCTGGAAACTGATTTGAATCACAAAGGAAATTTTCTGTCATTACTTAAAAAGAACAAGGTGAAGATGAGATGTTTTTGATAGACCCAGGGTTCTTGTTCCTTCACCTGCTAATCATATTACAGGAATGGAAGTCTGTCCTTTGTGTGAAGGCTATGTATCTTGGGCCTCTTTCTACTCTCCACTCATTGAGTATAAGCAATTCTCAGAGCAGCAGCACAGGAAAACTCTGCTATACATGGCAATTTTGTTTGTTTTTCTCTCCATAGGCTGAAATGGCCTTGCTTGTGATGGATGAGGAAGAGGACAGCAAGAAACATTTCAATTATGACAAGATTGTAGAGCACCAGAATCTGAGCAAAAAGAAGAAGAAACAGCTTATGAAGAAGAAGGAGTTACTTGAAGATGACTTTGAGGTAATCGACAGTACAACTCATTCTTAACTGCGTGACGGTGGAGTTAAATCTAAAGTTAGCTCTGGATATAGGAGTTAGGCATGAAATTACCCTTAAAACTCGTATCAAGGCCTATAATGGTGACAAAGCAACTGTCCTTTAATCTAACACAATTATCCCATGGTGGAGCACATCACTGTTGAGTTCTAGGTGAGATAGTTACCTTTAATTTGGTAGCGATGTTACAACAAAAATCTGTGGCCTTTAAATGTTGAAAACAGAAGTAGTGATATTCATGCTATGAGAGATCAGCTGAGCTTGGAGAGTTCTCATGGCACTGGGCTCACTCTGGCTGTGTCCCGTAGCCAACATGGTGGGCAATGCTCTTTTAATTTCTGTGTATCACATAACTGAAGCTGTTAGTCTTCAGTTTTCTTCTTATGGTGAGTTGTGTAGTCCTAGTGGCCATATACATGAGTTTCAGCCCTCCACAGAAAACTTTACAATATCCACTAGGAATCACCTGTTTTCATTAATGAACTTGGAAGAAAAGATGGGTGAGTTTTGAATTTGGTCAGAGTGGAGGGAAGGACATCAACTTCTTCATAGCATGTAGGGGATTGGGATTGTGTCCACTATTGTTCCACCTTTTTATATATGCTTCTCTTCCCATGAAGTTTCTGATAAATTATTTTTTTAATAAAAAAGCAAAGAATAATTTCTTATTATGAGCTCTACCTTCACACATAAATAAACATGCGTAAAATATTTTTCATGGAGCTGTGATATGGCCCAGTGTGTAGTAGCACTTGCTACTAAGACTGACAACCTAAGTATAGTCCCTGTCTTCTACATGATGGGACCCTCATGTTGTCCTCTAACCTCTGCACACCACACAACTTTTTTTTCATGAGAGCTGAGAACGGTAGCATATGTCTATAACCCAGGGCTGTAGCAGATAGAGACAGGCTGATCCCAGGGGATGGCTGATAGTAAGCCTACCCAACTTCAAGAGAGGAAACAATCTTAGAATATAAGATAGGAAGCATTAAAGGAAGACACCTGTCATCAACCTCTGGTTTCTATGTGCAGGCCCAGGCAGCTGTACACACACATGCACACACACAGAACTTCTATGGGATTTCCTTTGTTATTTTTGGTGTCATGTCTTTCAACTCACTATAAGTAAAGCTATGATCTCTCTCCAGTAGACTGGGTTTTTTCTTTCTTGTTCACTGCTAAACCTGGCTCAACTGAAGGTAGAATTTTTCAAGGTAGAACCATAATGCTTTTTGTACAAACATAAAGGCTTAGAGAGGGATTTCTTTGCTCCCCCTCCTTAACATCCCTCACCACCCCATCCTCTTCCTCCTCCCCCCCCCCCACACACACACACAGTCCCAGGGCGATTGAAGCTTCTTCACACAGGTTTAGGCAAGCACTTTTGTTAGATTGAAGTTTTCCTGTGTCCTGAAGCCACTTGGTCCCAAATAAACACACAGAGGCTTATATTAATTACAAACTGTTTGGCCTATGGCTCAGGCTCATTACCAACTAGCTTTTAAAACTTAACTCAACCCATTTCTATTGTCTATATCTTGTCACATGGCTTCATGGCATTACCTACTCCACTACGTCTTGCTTCCCTGGCGGCAGTTCACGGCATCTCCTGACCCTGCCTTTCTTTTCCCTATATCTCTCTTGTATTTCCCACCTAGCTGTAGCCTGTCTTGCCATAGACCAAAGCAGCTTCTTTATTAACCAATAGTAGCACTACATTCACAGCATACAGAAAGAGCATCTCATAGCACACTCTACCTACCATAAAGCAACCTCTGCAGCTACCATTTTGCATTATATTTTGAAGCAGAGTTTTGCTAACCTCCCCAAGGTGGCCTTGAATCTGAAGTCCTGAGTCAGCCTACTGAGTAACTGAGATTACTGCCCCCATGCTAGCTAGTAACTGCTTTTTCTCAACACCAAGTTTAAAATTTCTTTAAATTGACAGAATGCAGTAACTTCTTAACCTTCAGGCAATTAAGCAGTGTCCTAATTGACTTATTTATAATGGACAGAAGTCAGTCTTATGCTGAGCAAGGAGTGGAAGCCCTGTCTTGGGAACCACTTGTCTAGTCAGTCAAAGTAATTTTCTAAGTTAGAGACAACTATACACATAGGCCATTGTTCTTCCCTTTCACATAGATTGGTTTAGGGGGAAGAGATGAGCACACCCTGCACATTGTGGTTGAAGGGCAGGCTTTTGAGTCTACCCTGGACATGATGGCACATTCCTGTAATCCCAGTTCTCAGGCCAAGGCCAGAAAGAGACTGTGTTCAAGAGCAGCAAATTCCAGTCCAGCCTAGATTTAAAAGACAGACCTTGTTTCAAATAACAAAGTAAGAAACCTTTTTTGAGATTGTAGAAATGGTTATAATGTCTCATTGCCTAGTGTGCACACTCTATACTAATAACCAACAGCTCTTTGCCTTGATTTATGTGTTTGTTCCCTTTGAATTTGCAGGTAAATGTTAGCGACGCACGGTTTCAGGCAATGTACACTTCCCACTTATTCAACTTGGATCCTTCTGACCCTAATTTCAAGAAAACAAAAGCTATGGAAAAAATTCTTGAGGAGAAAGCCCGGCAGAGAGAGCAGAAAGAAGAACTACTTACTCAAGCGGTAGAGAGAGCTCAGAGGGACGTGGGCAGGCCTGCACAGAAGCAGTCCATAGATCCTGCCCTGTCTTTGCTGATTAAATCTGTGAAAAACAAAACGGAGCAATTCCAAGCCAGAAAAAAACAAAGAGTCAAATAACTAGGCACTTTCTCTATGATCTCCTACGCACACAGAAATAGTATAAGGGATAATGGAATGAAGCCACCTTTCTAGAATATGAAAAGTATTCTTTTCTGACCATTGTAAAGTTGTTCTTCAGTGGGACTAGATAGAAGGCTCAACAGTAAGGTACAGTGGTGCTTTTGGAGAGCATCTGAGTTTGGTTCCCAACACCCACATGGCAGGTCAGAACCATATGTGATTTGAATTGTAGATCTAGTGGCCTCTGTGGGCATTGTGTGCCCATAGTGTCCATACAAACATAGATGCAGGCAAAATAGTTATACACATAAAATTTTTAAAAATGCTTCCCTTACATAATTGTTCTACCCAGTTGTAAATAATTCATTTCCACAGATTTGTCATAATTATGTAAACTATAGAATTTATAAGGTTTTTATATTGCCTAATGTTCATTTTCTACAAGTACAGTGTTACTCTAATTTAGCTTACTAGGAGACTATTTACAATATATGTAAAAATAGTGTCCATTTTTCTGTGTAAAGATTAAAAATAAATTTAAATATGTATATGTATGTATGTATATGTAGTACTTTAATCTCTCTGAAGGCAGGAGGCAGATCTAACTGGCTATTAAGATCATTTATTTTTCTATCATAAAGGATGGAAGCTGTGAACTTTTGTTCCATGCATAATAATTTGCATGTAGAAGTAATTTATGAATAAAAGTACAAGATGTTTTTACTAGTCTGTATAGTGTTGGTTTGTTTTATTATGTGTATTTCTAGCAGACTATTCTGGAAAAAATATTTAAGAATATGACTGTTTAAGAAGACAGGTCCTTGGAATGGCACTTCCATTTTTACATTGCCCATAATTACATTTGAAATGTTCATGGATTCTGCAGTCATTTTTCTATTTGTAGCAACAACAACAACAAAAATCTTCCTGTCTTCTAGATTTTTAGAATGTTTTTGCAAGGGTGGGTATGCTGGTATAAAGAAAACCACAATTCTTTGTGAAATTAAAGGACATCTTCAAGACTAATATCCTTGGATTCATCTGGTATAGATTTTAAGAATAAGAACTATTTTAACTGACCACTCACATAGGAAAACTGGATGTGCTTCATATAAGTAAAAGGAAATGAAGCCAAAATGGACTGCAGCAGTTAAAGATATAGCCCCTTCTGAAAGGCTATACAAATTCTCTAGGTTTGGACAGAAAAAAAAAAAAAAAAAGTGCAATATACCCTTAAGCGCATTGGCACAGGAGACCACATTCTAAATATAACATGAATAGCACAGACAATGAGTGCAACATTTAATAAATAGGACCTTCTGAAACTGACAGGCTTCTGTAAGGCAAAAGACATGGTCAATAAGAGCCTCTACATAAGACTGTCTTTGTTATAGAGCACCCCTGTTCTGCTATTTATCCAGATAATGCTCCTAAGATATGTCTGAACTTCCCAATACTGACTGGTCAGTAAAAATGTCATAGAATGATTATGAGTATAATCTGCAGATACTTATTTCATTTCACTTCAAGAAAATTTTTGTTACCTTTAGTTCAGAATAAGTAGGAATTCAAAATGTAATTGTTGCGGTTTGGGATTTTGTTTCTTTTCGGTACTAGGAATAAAACCCAGCCTATATGCAGTGGGCTAGTGATTTCCCACCAAGATACATCCCAGCCCTTGGTTTGAGACATGGTCTTGCCATGTAGCTCAGACTGGCTTCAAACTCTTATCTTTCTCTGGCTCTTGAGTTACGATTATTACAGACCAGAACCACTCTCTGATTCAGAGTTCCTGAGAAACTCACCTCTATTGGATTTGATACTGAAAAACTGAGATATCTTTTGAGTTCACAGGGACTCCTCACTTCAAGCAGCCTTCTCGGGAGCTGGAATGCCAGACAGTCAAGGTCACATAAGACTGACTGACTGAGTCAGTGGCTTTCAAGTTATAATCTGGTGAATTCAAAGAATGAAGTTCACAGAACACAGGTGGTGAGTTAGAAGTTTGTATCTAATTCGTAGATGGGAACTCAGAAAGCAGAGCTCCTGTTTAGTAAAAGTGGGTTCCACCTGCATGGGACCAAATAAGGCCCTCTGAATGTGATGACAGTTGTAGGTGCCTCTGGCAATGTGAGCAGAATTTACCCCTAGTGTCACGCCCAACCTCACCGGCAAGGAAAAAACGAGACTCAGGATTCTTCTCTCCAGCCGTTTTATTCAGGACCTTTACACAATCTTCTGAATCTTCTCTTCTGACTTCTGACCCCGGGGGGGGGGGGGGGGGGGGGG